>JAUTXX010544981.1:0-10515 GCA_032273605.1 Panulirus laevicauda | reverse complement strand
TTGACTGGCTTTTTACGGTCGTGTGATTTTTTTTTTTTTCTAACTTCGTAGAAGTTCGCTTTGTGTGGCGCCTGTGGTTGTCTGCTGGGTTAGGTAATCATATGGGCTTTTGTGGTTGTTTTGACAGTGATGTGTGTGTGTGTCTGTGTGTGTCTGTGTGTCTGTGTGTGTGTGTTTGTTTCTACGCGACAGTTCATTCTTCGTGTCTTTGTTTGTCATTGTCTTTACTTCATTGGAGCAAGGTGGCTTAATTTTTTTTTTTTCCTCCTACGATTTTTTTCTTTTTTCTTTTTTATCCGGATTTGAACCTTCTTCATTCCCAAGAAGAAGAGAATTCGGGGACGTACCTTGTCTTGTTCTGTTCCTGTCTATTTGTGCTTTAGTGTTAAGGAAAACAAAAGAAGCTGTAATCACTTGTTAATGTTGCTGGTTGTAGCTTGTGTAATCACTTGTTAATGTTGCTGGTTGTAGCTAGTAATTTACTTCACAAACCCACTGATGTAAACTATGATTACCGGAGCTTTTTCTTTTTGTGGACAGTTTTCTATCATCCTAATGCATTCGCGAAGTCATGTCAGTGTGGTCGGTGTGGCGCGCTTCATCCAAGAGGGAAGAAATAATTTAATGGGCCGAGGTAGAGCGGGGTTCCGAACACATTCCCATTACTCACTTGTCGTACCTTTCAGTCGGTCGATCTCCTCTGGTCACTCGTTTTCTCCTCAGTCATGATGGATTGGGATTACATTCTGGCACGATTACATTCCCCCCTTGATTTGTCCAGAGGTGCTCATAGTGTCCCAAGATCATAGGCAACATTTACTACATCCGTCAACGCGGTCCCAAGCCTCAGTAGACGCTTCTGTTGGGTCATACACCACTGTGTGTACTCCATCCCCTTCTGTTCCTCGTGTTGGATTTTCGTATCGATCTGATAACATTTACTCGTGTCTTCGATCTCGTCATGACGAGATCGAAGACGGCGGGGTTTTAGTCTCTCATCAGAGCGTCCGTGTTGGGCGCATGTCCCTGGTTCCTGATCGTGTTATTATTGCATTTCTGTCAGACGTTGCGAGATTCCCCGTTTCATCGATACGTGCGTATTGTACACGTAACACGAATGGCTTCGGTTAGCGCGCTTAAGAGGCCTGAGTGAATCATTTTGGATTGGATAACGTGAGGAAGAACACTCATTTATCAGCCTTGATTTATTGGTACGTGGTGGGACTACGAGGGCTCGTCTTCATCTCTTCAATCAGAATTACTTGACGCTGATCACTTCGTTAAGAAGGTCTTTGAGACGACTTTCTTCAGACCTTCGATATGTTGCGAAGCTCACATGCCAAGGCGGAACCGATTTCGAACAGCCGTGACTTGCGTACGAAGCGACTCTATCAGATCACATTTACTTTTGATCAACATTTTGGGGTATGTGGCCGTTCTGAATCTGGTCCTCGATCCGCCCGTCTTGTGAACCTGGACTATAATGATTTCCTCCTCTAAATAAAAGGTCGTGTCATTGATCCTGTAAATCAGTAAAGTATTGGTCCCGTCTGAGTCATCCAGTCGTGTCGACCGGAGTTTTGAGTTCGTTCTCGCATTTCGTGTGTTTTGACCCCCGCACACACACACACACACACACAGACCTCGAAGTGCTGAGGAGAGCGTAGTAGTGGATTGTTTTGTCTCTTCGTCGTCTGAAATGAATCAGTCGTCCAGCGCCTTTCAAAAATGGAAGGAAGGTTTTTTTTGTTTTTATTCATGGTTTGTGCTAAGGTACGGTCGTCCCCTTGATTCTAACCCCCATCTCTCCTGATATAGAGTTTGCGACTCCGGTTCTATTTAGAGTTGTTATGGTTTTGGATACCGTTCGAAGATTTGAATAGCTTCAGAATTTCCTGTTTGGGGGGGCATTGTCGGGGGCAAGGCTGTGTGTGTCCTTCCTGCAGCCGACGATGTTTTTTTTTTCTCTCTCCTATCGTGAAAAAATAAATAATAATGAAATGAGACGGGAGGGAAAAAAAAAGAAGAAAATATATTGTGGGATATTTTCATGCGTGAATTTTGTTACCCTGGAATTGATAGTGTTTGTTTATTTGGCAGGCACGTGAATTACATGGGTGTGACGACATATTAATTCTAATCTATTATTCACAAATTTTAAAGTGCTTTGGGAGCCATTGGTAGTGTTTGTTTGTTTTTTTTTCTAACCGAACCCAATCAGAACACACCTGCTTTAATGTATGTTGTGACAACATGGAAGATCTCGTGAGACACTGTGAAGTAAACTATATCTTTCTTTCTAGCCAGATATATTCACAAAGTGAGAGAGCCCCTGGAAAAAAAGCGAAGAAAATAACCTTATGGTAGATTACTTACCCGTGGTAGAGTAGCTTATTGCGGTGGTAACCCACTTACGGTAGATAACTATGATGGAAAACACTGTGTTCCGAATGTAAATAGATTAATGATTATTTTTTTAAAGTAGCCAAAATATATCATTTCATGTGAATGGTCTTCACTTTTTTTTTTAGATGTAAATAAAGCCAGAATATATAATATTGTACACGTTAATAGTCTTTTCAGATATTTTTTTAAAAGGAGGCCAAGATATGTAGCTAGAGCACATAAGAGGAGACTTAAAGCTTCTTTAGGTTGGGCTGGCCATACAGTCCGCAGAGTCTGTGGCAGTGCACAGGGTCTGTGGCGGTGCGAAGGGTCTGTGGCAGTGCGAAGGGTCTGTGGCAGTACGAAGGGTCTGTGGCAGCGCGAAGGGTCTGTGGCAGCGGGAAGGGTCTGTTGGGTAGAGTTCAAGAGCAACAGGGCCGGAGCGTCTGCAGTTTTGGTCCAGTGATGTGAAAGTCGTCACCGGCGTCAATAATGCAACCCGGAACAGCGCTGACTTATTGTGGTATTTCCGTGATATTTAAAATAGCCTTTAGATTGTTGTAGCGAGATGCGCGCGCGCGCTCGCTCGCGCTGGCTCGCTTGCTCTCTACCGGCCCCTCGTTTTCTCTTCCCAGTGTGCCTCACTGACTCATTGAGCCTCACCTTACAACTGCCGGTGTTCTGGCTTCTGGCTTCTCCACCCGTTTGTTGTTCTCGTTGCTGTTGCTTCCGTTAGTGTGTTCCAGGCTCTCTTCTTCCTCCTCCTTCCTCCTGTTGTTTCCGTCAGTCTTTTCTTTTCTTTTTTTTTTCATTTTTGTATCTTTCCTCTCACTAACTCTTCGTCCAACTGCTGGTTCTTCTGTTGCAGCCGTTGTTCAGCAGGTCGGGTTTACTCGGGGTCGTCCTCCAGCTACTGCTGTGATTTCATCTGTTGCGGTTCCTGCTGCTGCTGCTGCTGCTCCTCCTCCTCCTCCTCCTCCTCTTACTCTTCCTCCCCGAGCCGCCCGCCCTCCCCTCTGTTTCTTGCCCCAGTCGTACACCTAACCCTGCTCCTGACACGAGCACCGAGTTCATCTTGTTTCTCGTTCTCTCCACTTTTTTTTCTCCCTCCTCTGCCACTTCCTCATCCTACTCCCTTTCTTTCACCTCCTCCTCATCCTCCTTCCCGTCCGTCCCTTTCCCTCCTCCAGACTTTCCTTCTTTACCTCCTTTTCTTCCTTCTCTTTCCTTCCTCTCTTTTCGTCTTTCCCCCTCTCGACTTGCGCCAGCAGCAGTGGCACAATATAATGTTTCATCAAATTTAACTTTTCATAATTAGGGTTTGCTAGATTTATATAGTTTGATGTTTGGCTTTTTATATGTATTTCCCCTATTTTGATATAGATACGAGTATTAAGCAAGGACATAGTGCATATGATCATTAATGAGATTATTAAAAGGGAATGAGGAACTGTTGAAATATCTCATGACAGTAAACTGTTTAGTACAAATGTGTCTGTGTGTGTGTGTGTGTGTGTGTGTGTGTGTGTGTGTGTGTGTGTGTGTGTAAAAGTCCTCGGAAACAAAATTCTTCGAAGTAAGAATATTCCCAACCCTCGGTTGAAGGTTCTTTGTCTCACTGCAAATGTCGCATTATTATTTGCTTCAATATCACGTGGCATCAGACATCGTATCAACGACTTCAGTAACTGTCTATCAGTCACTTAACTTCAGCAGTCATTTGTACGGCGGAGCTTGTAATGTCTCCTCCTGACGATTAATCATACCCCCACATCCCTTGAGAGTGACGTGTGAGATCTCGTACGTAATATATTGTTATCTTCTCCTCCTTCCGAGGTGGCGTTGACAAACACGGTCTTTGTATTTGACTGGTGTCGCACACGCCCCTTGAGCCACAATCGCCTCGCTCGTTGCATTACTCGTTTATCTTTGACGTATGCGGATTATTGTTTATGCAGCTACCATGATCGCGACCAGTGTTTTAAAAAGGTTAAACCTACGCGTTTTCTATGACCAATACTGTTGATAAAATCCTAAGAACATTGCGGTTGAAAAGTCGAAGGTCAAAGGTGATGGAAAGTTTAATTTTGTATAATTTCTTAACCCTTTAAGTATGACGGTAAGACCCTGCAACGTGATGGTTGCAACTTTGATGTAGATATTTGACCCCATGACCTGACCCTAGGGGAGGGAGGGGGGGTGGGTCAGGCTTTAGGGGGGTAAGGCCATAATCAACCAAAAGGTCAGTCACATGAGCGTGTTCAGTGTTCGTTCCGGCATGCTTAAGAGGTTAAAGGTCACATGCAAATGAGAGCTAATTTAGTGTAGTGATTAATAGTAGGGGTCGTCCTTCCCATCTGATGTTGATGGACAGATATCATGACTACCATATGGCGCAATTCTTCCCTCGTGTTTGCCCATGTCACGCCATGCCACCATCCAGGTCATGAGGATGTCAACCACAGATTAGTAGCATCCCCCCCTTACCCTGTGTGTGGGTTGATGAAACCCTTGGTCGTCCATTGGGGGATTGAATTACCTTCCTTAATTGGTTCATGTAGAATCTAGACCTCTAAGTAGTGAGGGATAAACTACGCCTGTCTCTCCTCCTCCTCCTCCTTGCTAGCTAAGACTGTCTCAAGTAGTTTGTCTCACCTGTAGGCGTAGTTCCTTTGCCTAGTTTGGGTTTCTGGAGTTGATGAGTTCCTTGGAGAGGCATTCTGGACTGGAGTGAACTATTTATTGGCTTCAGCTAAGTTTCAACCACCCATTTGGTCAACTACGAACTCTTTTAAGTTGATCCAGCCTCGTCTTCCCTCACAGAACAACACCAGAACCTAATCTAACCTAACTTAGCAGTTGATGCCAATATATCACTGTGGAGTGTGACTTCTGTGTTAAGTTTCTTCTAATTATCAATTCCGGGTCGGGAAAATATGTACTGCACATTAGAAACAATGTACTACACATCGCTATGGCCATCCTTCGTGGCAACGTCGTACAAACGGCATCTAACTCCGTACCTCTGTCGCTTCAGTTTGTACGACTTCCTGCCTGGCCTCCTCTGGCGCCATCTGGGTGTTCGCTGGAAGAGTTATTCTGACGGGGGACACGATACACACGCAGCACTTACTTGGGCAGGGAAATTAGGCGTTCATTATTCCCAGGAGTGAGACACTGCCTGATCTCCGTGCCTGTGTATGTGTGTATGTGTGTGTGTCTGTGTGTGTGTGCTCCTCCTGTAATTAACGTCTGCCACTCCGTTCCTTGTATATACATATGTGTTGGGCTGCCCTGAGCATACCTGTAATTAGTTTGCATCACGGTAATTATGGGGATTACGGTCCACGCCGTGTCTTTACTGATGTTAAGCGTTGCTCCATCCCACAGCTGGAAGTTCTGTAATGATAACGATGATAAGGATGATAATAGTAATAAGAATTACTATTACTAATGCAACCAAAGACTTTGCAAATCTAGGGAAAAGAAATATACTGGCAGTTAAGATGGTCCCGTAGATCCCGACACAGATCATTCATATGTTGATTTTCTGACTGCTCGTTTTTTCTTCATAAATTTGCGTCAGGTTCGCGGCCCATCGAGCCATACGAAATGGTTCATCTCGATTCCAGACGTTTTCACGATTTCTTTGTCAAGATCTATACTCGTGAGTGCATATCCTCAGTTTGATAAAATAGATAGTAGTTCAGAAAAAGTCATTCTATGTATATGGTAATGTTTCATTACATATTTTTGTGTAATGTTGAAATCCAGATTTATTATGGTAATCTTTATGATGATAAAGACACCTAATTTGATTTGTTGACATCCGTACTCATGGTGATCATGTGCCCAGCTTGATACCGTCTCGCCAAGATATACAAAGTTTTTCTTGCTTGTTGATAGTGATGAAGGCGAAAAGATCTGCTGGTTTTACTCGTGTGTGTGTGACTTGAGCATGCAATATATGACGGAAATCAAGAAATTGACGTAAGGGATGTGACGCCTTAGTATCTGTTTAGCATCACCACACCACACTGGATGTACATTGCTTGTGTGTAGCAGGTATGTTCACAAGAGACATTTCCATAGACGTGGACATTAATTTTTTTCCCTTGATATAACGACGTTTGTAGAGATAGGGACATTTTTTTTTATGACGGAAGTTCTTGATCCTGACGACAAGCCTTGTGCATGTCAAACACGTTGCTGACGACGAGCTCATGTACGTTAATTTGTTGCTGACGACGACGATCCCATGTACGTCAGTTTGTTCTGATGACAGAGCCACGTCCGTCAACTTGCTGCAGACGGCAAGCCCATGTATGGCATCTTGTAGCTAACGAGAAGCCCATGTACTTTGTTGCTGCTGCTGACTGAATTCATGTACGCCAACTTGTTCCTGTGCGTCGAATGATTTTTAGATATGTACAAATACACCAATTAATTTCGGTAAAATTCCAGTTTCGGACATCCACGTGGGAGCTGGGGTTTTGGTTGGGGGAAGTCATAAAATGCAGTAGTGATTATCGATAGATATGAAGGTCAGAATCGTTCAATAGACATGGAAGGCAATTTCAACAAAACCCAAACCTATTCCAAAATTCGCTGAATGTCCTAAACGTTAATAATACCTTGTTTTCTAATGCCAGGGGCCTTCGTGGAAATTTGTTTGCTAATAAGATGTATACACATTCCCATCTGTTCCTGGCGCCATGCAACAGTACGTCATGCGTGCGTATCTATTGTTTCATTCGCCACATGCATGATATACCCCGTACGACTGCAGTGCATATCAATTAGTGGTTATTAAAGGCAGTTATTACGCACTGCTCCGAAAACGCTGGCCAATAAAGTAACCATGGCACGATGTCAAACCTCAGAGAGTTCACTTGAGAGCAAAGACGAAGTCTTATTAAGCCAGCCATGTTTTTTTTCCCCTTTTCTTGTTGAGCCATACGCGGTTTATTGCGGCATCATGACTGTAATTACAAGGCTGACCCTGCTGCACCCTGAACACCGCGTTGTAGTGAACACCACTACAGCGGCCACTGGCAAGGAACTATTTTAGCTTTGTGTTGTTTCGTCCGGACTTTTTTTTTTTCTTCTTTCCTGGTTTGATTACCTCTTGTAAACTCCTGAGCACGACAGCTATGTTTTCTACCACCCGACTGTGTCTTATATACGATTTTTTTTTATGATGATTTGTCGGAAATGTTGGTGTTGCCCGTGTTTTCCCAGAGTACCTCAGTCTTTGAGTGACCCAAGTGTTGGTTTTCAACAATACACGACTTATACAAGCCATGTATTTTGAGGTATGTTGATCGTTGTGTTGCTAGGGTTAGTTTGTGACGGTGTGTGGCTGATGTCTTCCACGTATTGCGGAGTTCCTCGGTCGTAAAAGCTGTTTAGCGAAGGCTGATGTCTTCCATGTATTGCGGAAGCCCCCTAGTCTAGATGGTTGCGTTGTAGGTGTTGATATTCAGTGGCACGAGGTTGATTTCGCACACATTTATTCAGAAAGACCTCAGTCTTGAGAGAGGTTCCAACAATACACTCACTCAATCCCCACATTTCAGCGTCACGTCCCAACGCCTCGTCTGAGAGACCCCCTTCCAATCTTCACCATTTATCCGTAACCGGTCCCTCCCCGCCAGTGCCCGCCTCGCTGAATGTAATCAGTCCAGCCTAGCTTTAATCAGACCCACACACCATCCCCTCCTACCCCCCCTTTGGCCATCCGTCCGTCTATCCAGCCAGCCAGCCATTCGTCTATCCATCTAACTGATCCATCTCGCTCGGGGGCCCCGACTGTCCCTATCACGTGATACTAATGATGTTGTCTTGGAAGATTGGTCTCTGTTGCCTCCCCCGTGTATCTCCCTCTTTCTTGATTTTCTCCCACTTCCACTGTAGGTGCTCTGCTTTACTTACATAGCGTTTATAGCCTTTATTTTTTTGTGTGTTTTATTTTATGATTATCTCACTCCTTTTTGCTCCTTTTTTTGGCATATGTTATAGGGCTCTGTACGTCTGTGTATTTGTCTTATTTTATGATGTTTTTTTTCGACGGCCTTGACTCGTTCCTCTTGTCTTTCGCGTTACCAGTCTGATGCTGATGATGAGTTATATAACAACTGGTGATGAGACGGACTTGTTTTCCGGCCTGCTGTCGACTGGATCACTCCTGTTTGGTTCACCCTTGTAATCATCTCTCGTCGTCCGTACCTCTCCTCGAGAGATTTCGTGCTGACTTTTCTCTGGGCTTGCGCCATGTGACTTATTTTTTTTTTAAATGCCGTTTTGTGTCTTGTTTGATTATTGCCTGTATTGTATGCCAGTATCTTCGGCAGTGTTGACAACGAGGCACAGTTTGGAAACCCGTAACTCCTTTAACATGACGATAAGAGTTTTGCGACGTGACGCATGGCCCTGGATGTTCAATGGCATGGTTTTTGACCAGGCCGTAAAGGGTCATGTCACAGGTCACTTCAGCACCCAAGTGTCGTACTAGTCCTGCCTTAGAATCGTACATTCGTGTCCAAAGGGTTAATCAAGTAATGCTTTTAATAGAAGGTGAACAGCAGGCTTACTGATTAGTCATAAACAGCAGATGGTTGGGATTTCGCTGTATGTTAGTTATTTTTATTTGTTTACATCGTGTCGATTTTTTTTTTATCCCCACTTCGACTAGAGTTCAAGGTGTTCCATTATAGGTGGGCTTATGTTCTTTGAATTGAGATATTGCATATAGGAGAAAAAAAAAAGAATACGTATATCCGTTATCCATGGGTTCATTGGAATTCAAAATGGGTAATATTTGATATTTCTCTGGCGGTTTCGCTTATGGTTGGTACTCCTGATTATTTGTCGTACTTCCTGTACATTATACGAGGTTGGTACTCCCGATTATTTGTCGTATTTCCTGCACATTATACGATTCTTCCCGCTTGCCATGTTCTTCAACTCTGTGAATCTTTCATGTATCATGAAAATCGTTTGTGTTTTGAAGTACTTTTTTAAGAAGTGCTAGCGCCAAACTTACTTTAGGGAAAGATCTTTGGAAACTAAAAGAGTTGTTTGCCATTTACCAAATATTATGCTTTTATGAAAGAAAATGGTAAGAAAACGAGGGGGTTGACTAATATCGCTAGAAAAGCAAATGTTTTTCCTTAGAAAAGGTGTCTCATCATTTACAGTTCGAAAATCCTAGAATGTGTTGTTCTTAACCTACAGTTGAAAATATTCTCTAATGTTAACGACAGGCTTGGAAGACTGTAAAAAGTAAAACCTTTTAAGATCAAAAGGTGCAATAAACACAGAGAGAATGTCTTGGACAGCCGAGGCCGAAGACCCGTCAGCACATTGCCTGCGGACATGGGGAAACATGATGAGTTGCACGGTGGAGAAATTTAAGGAGGACCTTTTGGCTACGATGGTGTGCGGCTCGCGGATTCCAACAGCCTTGTCGACCAACGACCTTCATGATCAGCATGGACCCTGGTCGAGCAGTGAGGGTCGAAGTCCCTTGAAGTATGCGTCATGTTCTTGACTGTACTACATGGTGTAAAAGATTTTCGAGAAATATTAAGTCTTGAAGTGTTTTCGTTTTACGTCAAGGCCCCTGTTCTACACAAACTCAGATTCAGTTTCGTTATAGAACATGTGACAGGGATGGTTGCAAAATGTTCATAGCCGCATCAAGAAATAAAGACAAGGACGTCCTTGTAAGATCCTGTACAGAGAAGAGGCGAAGTGGGCTCGTAGGTTGTGGGGGAAGGAAGCGTAGTATTAACTCTGTCATGTCTGAGAGATGTATCTCTCATGTCTACGAGACAGTACGTCCACTCACGTATAGGAATACGAGATAAGACATTCAATCTCGCATGTCTTGGTGACTTTGATGTTTACTCTCATGTTTTTGAATGAGATTCAGTGGAAGGTTTGATCTGACGTGGTCCTCAATGCCAAGCACCTTTCCTGGTGCATTCCACTCCCTTCGGCACCTTCCCCTCCCTACCTCCCGTCCCTCAGTCTTTCCAGTCGTCCCCCCCTTCCTTCACCCAGCACCACCCACCCCTTTCCTTCCCTTCCCTTCCTCCCCCGGACAGAATCGTGGTTGTGGCACTT
>JAUTXX010544960.1:0-10517 GCA_032273605.1 Panulirus laevicauda | reverse complement strand
TAAAGAACAGTGTGATCCATGTATCTGGCACCAATGGTCTGCTATTTATAAAGTTGAACTGTAACTGTTTTCTATATCCTTTGTTTTTATAAACAGCATGGGAAAAAAGACATAGACTATGGTACATCAGACTCTCAAGAATTTGTAAGTTTACCATGACTAAATGGCTAGTTGGCAATTAAAGAGACAGAATTGACAATCACATTAACAATAGTAATTTATTTTCAGGGGCCCCAAGCTATCAGCCCCTGGGATTATGTAAGGAAAATCAGATCTTATTTCAGAGCTCTCCTCTTCTAGGCAATCAAGCCTTGGGCTTTGGTCCTTTCTTGGTACACCACTGATACGATAACAAGGCTCAGTGAATCATTCTGTTATGTACACAAGTGGACAAAGGCAATAGTTTCATTTCATTTTACAGTATACATATAAGGGAAGTATCCACAGTATACAGGATACATATAATGGCAGTGTCTTTGCACTGTGAACCCACACAGTCATTCCCTTCCACTGAATATATAAAAAGAATCAGGTCCCACTCAGTCCCCCTTCTGTATATACAAGAAGAAAAGGAAGACAGAGTCCAATCCATTAAGTATTCTATTGTTTACAAAGGAAGAAGTGGAGGTTAGTGACCACTGTGAAACTTTACCTGTTTGCATATGATGAACAGAAGGGAAGAGTTCATTGTAACAACCACCTGTATACATGGGAAGGACTGAGCACAGGGGTCACTGTGGCATCATACTGTATAAATCGGATGAATAAGTTAAGGCCCACTAAGGTGTTCTAATTATATCATTAGGTTTATCAAGAAGGTTAGGCCCACATTAGTATTATGTGGCATACATAAGAACAGGAGAGTAGGGCCTACTAAAATGTTCTACTGTTTATGCAATGAAACTAGATATCCTAAAATGTTTTGAAAAGTACACTGGAAGAAAAAAATGGTTTGGTGTTGTACTACGTATGAAAGACAAACATGAGGGTTGGACCCTTGGAAACCCATGTATTCTACTCCCCAGGTATATATAAATCATACTTTCTTGCTGCATTGTGGACTCTACCCTCTCCACCATTGCAAACACTGATTCAACATAACACATGACCCCTCATGACCAAGATGCAATTTCAAATTGAAGAATCTGGACATTTATTCCTGAACTGTCATGCATTCACCTGGCAAAGACATACACGCAACAAATTTTGTGTTTATAGGTGATGGACTCTCCATATGTCCAAACCATTTCAACACACCCTCCTCTGCTCTCTCAACTACATTCTTTTTAGTACCACTCATCTCTCTTACCCTTTCATTACTTACTTGATCAAACCATCTCACACCACATGCTGTCCTCAAACATTTCATTTGCAACACATCCATCCTCCACAGTGCAACCCTATCTATAGCCCATGCCTTGCAACCCTAAAATAATGTTAGAACTACTATTACTTCAAACATACCCATTTTTGCTCTCCAAGATAATGTTCTCTCTTTCCACACATTCTTCAATGCTCCCAGAACCTTTGCCCCCTTGCTCTTATTCACATTTACTCTCAACTGTCTCCTTTTGCACACTTTTCCAAATTCAGTCACCAACTTCTGCAATTTCTCACTCGAATCAGCCACCAGAGCTGTATCATCGGCAAACAACAACTGACTTACTTTATAGGCCCTGTCATCCCCAACACACTGCATACTTGCCCCTCTCCAAAACATGCCTTACATTCCCTAGTAAAAACTTTTCACTGCTTCTGGCAGCTTACCTCCCACATCACATACTCTTAAGACCTTCCACAAAGCATCATATGCCTTCTCCAGATCAAGAAATGCAACATACAAATTCATCTGTTATTCTAAGTATTTCTCACACATTCTTCAAAGCAAACAACTGATCCACACATCCTCTAACACTTCTGAAACCACACTGCTCTTCTCCAATCTGGTGCTCTGTACATGCCTTCATGCCCTCAATCAATACCTTCCCATATAATTTTCCAGGAATACTCAACAAACTTATGCCTCTGTAGTTTGAACACTCACTTTTATCCCCTTTGCCTTTGTACAAAGGCACGATACATGCATTCCGCCAATCCTCAGGCACTTCAGTCAATCAACAACACAGTACCAAATACAGGATTTAAAACATGCTTGGGGAGGACCTGGGAGGACCTTGGTAAGATTTGGGAAAGACCTGAAGAGGACCTTGGGAAGACTTAGGGCAGACATGGGTAAGGCTTATTGAAAACTGTTAAGGACCTTGGGCAAACCTGAAAAATTCTTTCAGTAACAGTCTTAAGTTTGAAAACAAGCCCAACAGTCTATAATCTACTAGTATGTATACAGTATAAAGCAAAAAAATCTGTGTATCTGTCTGTCCAATATCTTATGTCTAGGTCACTGGGCCAATTTCAACCAAATCTTGTAAGATTAAAGAATGGAACAAGGGGTGTGTTAATAAAGGTTTGAAACATCTTCCATCTTCCAGGTGTAGGTGAGGGTAACCCAGACAAAGGATGGGCACCTTAACTTGTTTAAAATACAGTGGCAGGGGGTAATCCAGACAAAGGATGGATACCTCAACTTTTTTAAATAACTTCACAGGTCTGTCAAACTAGATGTGGTAATGTATGATATGCAAGGTGGTTTGTTTTTAACTCTATTACTGTAATCATACTGTAAATGTGGGAAAACAGAATAAGCAAAAAACAGAGTAATATTTAGAAAAAAATACTACGTTATCTTACATAGAGTAACCTTGAAGCAAAAGAGGGAATTTTGATTTAGGAAGAAACATCTAATGTACTCTGTGCACTCCTTGAAGGATGGCACCTGCCACAAATATGTTGACAACTTACCATCAGACTTAGTCCCATATTCATAACGCAAGATAGATTGTATAACTTACAGAGAAGGCGAGTTCATTATGGTGAGAAAAAATTAACCCATCATAGGTCTTTAAATATTCATTTCAATGCACTGTTTATTGAGATGACACTTAAAATTCACAATATCATCAGCTTTACAGATCAGGAATGAAAGCTAAGGTCTCAAAACTATCTAGGTTGCCCTGATCATGATTAATAATAGTGATATAGGGAGTCTCTTCAGGATTACTTCCTCTTTGATCATCTGAAAGGCAAGAAAAAGTTTGAGGACAAGATCATGCAAAATGTAATGCTGTGTCATCAATATATGGATAAGCATATGCAGAAGGGTAAATTTAGGTGTATGTATCAATTTAGTAGACTGAATAAAAAACATGCAGGCAGTATCTTACAACTATTCATACACATGCCCAAACATAATACCACACACACACACAAAACATATACAGGCACAAAAATTCACACTATGCAATATAAGCATCTGTAGTGAAATTGTTGGAGTTGTTACTCACTGTATCTAATGGGCTTAGGTTTACATCTCAGACAAAGCAGCCATCTCACAGCCAAACCAGGTACCCAGCTGTTCATCATACCCACTGGGACTGGTTGATGAACAGGTATCTAGCATTAAGCTGGTGTGTGTGTGTGTGTGTGTGTGTGTGTGTGTGTGTGTGTGTGTGTGTGTATGTGTGTGTGTGTGTGTGTATGTGTGTGTGTGTATGTATGTATGAGTGTGTATGTGTGTGCATACATAGAAATGAAGACACGGTATACACACAAAGTAAAGAAACAGAGCAACATGAATATATAACTCCCCATACTACACAAACTAATCACATAACATAAATATTCAAAGGACTATGTGATAGAAAACAGAAGCTACAAGGTGGGTCCTACAAACAAACACCCCATATTCATAAATAAGCACTCATACACTTTCACCCATATGCACATGCAAACACATACACATGTATACATATATGCTTTCTTGTTTAAATAACTGCTTTTTCTACTTTAAGAGGTAGCAACAGGAACAAATGGATAATGGCCTCAATTGCACACATCAAGTATTAAGCCGTCAATTACAATGCACTAAAACCAGATTTCTTCATCCACAGTCAAGCCCCAAAGACCACTTCATGGCTGTTCATTACGGCTTCATTTGCCCTGATTCAGCCTCATGACAGCACATGCCTCTCACATACCACAACAACCTAATTCAATCTATCACACACATACAATCTCTGCAAAAATCTGGCAATTACTTTTTAAAATAAGGTTCATGTGACAGGTTTTATTTGAAGAACAAATCCTACTTTTCACTTATGTTGGGGTTTTCATATGTCTGGCAGCATGGTACAGTCTTCAAAGTCAGCTGAATAGGATGTACCACCTAACTTTCTCTGTGTTATTCTGAGTGGAGGATGCAACTTTTGCTCAATGTCTTTATGTTTTGTGATATTTTTGCTATTTCAGTTCCATGTGACATTTTCCCTCATAAGAAGCTGTTGCTGAAGGAAAAGCCCATATCTTTGCTTGAAAGCAAGAGAATGTGTTTACAAATGAGATTTCAAGATGAACTGGCAGGGTCAAGTTCAATATTTGTACACTTGTTTGGACTCCTTTCTAGTGTCATCCTTCCCGAAAAACTGGATCTGATTGACCTAGGAAGATCAGTAATGTGACTGATAACCTGATGAAGCACAAGGTGTTGAAAATCCTATCCCTATCAGGTTATATCACCTTAATGGTTTTTCTAACCTAGCATTTCGGGGAGGGGTAACATTAGAAGACCAAATAAGTGTCCAGATGGTGGACTCATTCCTGCCTGTACTTCTTGAAATCTCAGTAGCAAACATATTTTCTAATTTCCTTGCAAGAATATGAGCCTATTCTTCCTGGAACAACTTCTTTGAAACCATGGTTAGTTACTGGTACAGGAAAAATATCAACTGAAAGACAAACAGCAAACATTATATTAAATATAGGGACAGTGAGCAAAAACTGCATCAATCCTTCTTTATAAAGTGGGGTAACTGAGGTGACGTATCACATCAGCTGACTTTAAAGACTGTTTTATGATGCCAGACAGAAGATATCCCCACCATAAATGAGTAAGAGGGTTTTTTTTCTCCAAATAAAACCTTACATATGAAAGCCTTATTTCAAATGGCAATCACCACAATTTTTCTAAGGGAGACTATAAGCGAACAAATCTAAAACACATGGACATAAGAATATCATATCTCCCTCAATCACAATTACTTACTTTACTTTCTTTCTCCAGGAACCCTTCTTGGGAGCTCCTACAGCATACAGGAAGCTGGTCACATCCACTGGGGGAGGACCACAGGTCGAGAAGATTGGTGATATTTTGTATGTGTCTGTGTGAGATGTGTCCAGGACACTTAAGGAGTAAACGTTCTGAGCTTTTGGCATGGAAGATACATCTTGGGGCATGAGTGGTCTTGTGATACATTGAACTGTGTTTGTAGGGCAGTAGAGATGGGCAGTATCCAAATGTAAATAAGAGTATCACTGAGCCTGTAGTTTCAGATGGGTGTATATCTGTTGGGTTACATTTTAAGACTTGGTGGCTGAGAAGTTGTTTGTTTAGGGCTTGTTGAGTCATTAATATATTCATGTGCAAAGAGAGTTTCACAGTTGATGGGGCATAGGGAGATCTGTGAGAACATTTGCTACAGTGAAAAACAGGGGTAAATTTTTTGTATATACATGTAGGCTGGTGACTGATTATGGTGTGGATGTGTGGGAGGGATCTAGGAGCTGTTGAAAAGAATAAGGTGCTGAGCATATTCTGGAGATATTGTACTAAGTACTTATTGTTGTAAGCAAAACTATGATTGTTCTGAGGGCCTTGTTTTGTATGGTTTGCAGTTACGTTACATATGCATCTGACAGTGTGAATGATCCTAAATCACACATACTGAAAAACTTTTTCAGCATAATGTAGTTCTTTTACTGATCAAATTATTTCTTCATGAAAGCATTAAGGTATGACAATTCTGCAAATGATATATGTTTCTGATGAGCTGTCTCAGCAATACCAGGTTGATCTATTTCAAGCTGAAGACTACTGGATGTGTGATCTTCTCCTAGCAGCAAGAGGTGTTCAGTCATGCTTCTCTGGTCAATCTTTTCATCAAGTAACGATGTATTAAATGACTTCATATCCTCCATGTGATGTTCTTTGAAGGGATCACTCATCGAGGTATCAGGTGTTGATTTATGTGAAATCTGTTGGAATGAAATATATCATTATATATTTTTTCATCAGTTAATAGAAATAAACTTTGTAAGCAGAAGCAAGTGAGACAAATGATGCAAGTGAAGGAAAAGCATCATGCTTTGTTCACTAGGAAAGTAAAGGCAAATAACAAATAAAGTAAGGTTCTTGGGATGCATCAAGGCAAGGCAGAGAGGCTTAAGGAAGAGGATAACAAAGTGAGTCCATTCTTTACTGATGACACAGCACTGGTAGCAGATTTCGAGTGAGAAACTACAGAGGTAGGTGACTGAGTATGGAAGTATGTGTGAGAGAAGGAAGTTGAGAGTAAATGTAAATACAAGCAAGGTCATTAGGTTTAGCATGGCAGAGAAACAAGATGGGTAGGGTGTAAGTTTGAACAGAGAAAATTTGGAAGTGAAGTGTTTTATATACCTGAGACTAGACATGGCCGCAAATGGAGCCATGGAAGCAGAAGTGAGTCACAGGGTGGGTGAGGGAGCGAAAGTTCTGGGAGCAATGAAGGGAAGAAAAGTGAGTCACAGGGTGGGTGAGGGGGCAAAAGTTCTGGGAGCAATAAGGAATGTGTGGAAAGAAAGGTCCTTATTTTGGAGGATGAAAATGGGTATATTTGAAAGCATAGTAGTCCCAACAATGATGTATGAATGTGAGGAATGGGCCATAGATACGGATATGCAGAGGTGGGTGGATATGTGGAAATGAAATGTTTGAGGACAATATATGGTGTGAGGTGGTTTGATCAAGTACGTCTCAAAGTATAAGAGAGAGGTGCAGTAATAAAAGGAGTGTGGTTGAGAGAGCTGAAGAGGGTGTTACATGGTTTGGATATGTGGATACGATTAGTGAGGAGAGGGTGACAAAGAGTATATAAGTGTCAGAAGTGGAGGACACAAGAGAAGGTGGACAACAAACTGAGGAGCAAGGATGAAGTGAAAAAGATTTAGATCAGTGCCTGGACATGCAGAAGGGTGAAAGGCAAACACAGAACAGAGTGAATTGGAATGATGTGGTTTACAGGGGGAGACATGTTGCCAATGGACTGAACCAAGGCATGTGAAATGGCCGAAGGGAATCATGGAAAGGTCTTGTGTGAGGTCTGGTTGTGGACAGGGGACTGTGGTTTTGGTGCACTGCACAGGACAGTTGGAGAATGAATGTAAGCTGTGGCCTTTCTTCACCTACTCATAATGCTATCTCATTAACACAGGAAACAGTGAAGTATGAAAATAATATATATGTGTGCAAACATACAGTTTACAGAAATAAGTAAAAAGCTTAAACAGTAAGTCACCTCATTACTCTTTGGCTCTTCATCAGTTTGCTGGATACAATTTTGACTTCTGTCACATGTCTCATCCTTAACCATCTTCTGATTAGTGCCCTGAAGAAGACGAATGCCCAAATCACCAGTTTCTAGTTCCAAAATGGCTTGCTGGGCACATGGCACTGAGGAAAAATAACAGATTTTTAGATCACATAAAAAAAGAAATTGATATACAGACAGCACAGAGCATCAAATTGAGGAGGAACAATGTGGTTTAAGGAGTGGTAGAGGATGTGTGAATCTGGTGTTTGCTCTGAAGAATGAGCATGAAAAATACTTAATGATACAGAAGGATCTGTGTATGGCATTTATGAATCTGGAGAAAGCATATGATAGGTTTGATGTGGATGCTTTGTGGAAGGTGTTACAAATCTATGTCATGGAAAGAAATCCATTAGAATCAGTGAGGAGTTTTATCAAAATAGTAAGGGATGTGTGAGAGTGGGTAGAGACAAGGGTGACTGGTTCCAGGTGAAGGTGGGTTTCCGGTGGGGGTGTTTGATGTCACCATGTCTGTTTAATCTATTCATGGGTGGGGTTGTGAGGGATGTGAATCAATTGTTTACTGATGATAGGGCATTGGAGGCAGCTTTGAGTGAGAACTGCAGAAGCTAGTTTCTGAGTCTGGGAGGATGTGTCAGAGAAGGAAGCTGAGAGTAAATGTGAATAAAAGTAAGGTTATTAAGTTTACTAGTGAAAAGAGGGAGGTTACTTGGAGTGTGAGTTTGAATGGAGAGACTTGGAGAAAGTGGAGTGTTTTAAATACCTGGGATGGATGTGGCAGTGATTGAAACCACAGGAGATGAAGTGAGCCATAGGGTGGGTGAAGGGGAAAAAGGTTTTGTGTGCATTAAGAAATATGTGGAAAGATAAGTGACTCTCCTTAAGGGCAAAAGATTCTTTACAGGGAAGATAGTTGTGTATAATGGTTTAGCAGTCATGTCAGCACTATATGGATATGAGATAAAAATGTAAAGGATTGCATGAATGTGTTGGAAATGAAATGCTTTAGGGCAATATATGGTATTAGGAGGGTTGATTGATTAAGGTATGATAGGGTTTGAAAGAGGTGTGGTAGAGAGGAAAATGTATAAGAGAGGCAAATTGTGCTGATAGTGTTTGGACATATGGAGAGGATGAATATGGAAAGGATGACTTTAGAGGGTCTACATGTCATAAGTAGAGGGAAAAAGAAAAATGGGGAAACCAAGGAGGAGGTAGGATAAAATATATTATGTTTTGAAGGCTCGTGGTCTGAACATGCAGGGAAGGTATGAGGCATGCTAGGAAGAGGGCAAACCGGAGTGTTATGGTTTACAGGGAACCAGGGTATATGGAGTCTGTGGGGCTCATCCACCCTCTCCCTTTCCTTTGCAATGGAAGACCTATGACTCACTTCCCAAAAAACTGCTGGGACTACTACACCTTCATACAAACCAATCTTTGCACTAAGAGATGATGAACTTTTCATATCCCTTAAGATGCCCAGGGTCTTAACTCCCTTTACCTGCCTGTGACTCACTTCAGCCCCCCAAGGTGCCATGCTGCCATGTCCACTCATAGCTACCTCAAGCACTCTCTTTTTAAACTCAAATTTCAACCATCCTGTCTTACCTCCCTGCTGAACCTCATTAACATGATTTTGTTGAGATTTACTTTCAACTTTCTGTTAAGATACACCCTTCCAAACTCTGCCATCAACTTCTGGAATTCTCCTATAGAGACTGCCACTGAAACCAATTCATCTGCAAATAGTAAATGACTTACCTCCTAAGCCCTACTATCCCAAATATAATATAGTTTTGGCCCCTTGCTCCATGACTCATGCATTACCTCCCTCACTACCCTCCCCATAAATACATTTAACAGTCATGGCGACATCACATGTCCTTGATTTACTTCCACCTTCTCTGGGAACCACTCTGTCTTCCCTCATTATTCATGCGTACATGGCTTACTTTCTTACTAAAAGCCCTTCACTCCATTTGTAACTTTTTTCACTTCCCAAAAACCTGTAGAACTTTCCATATGGCCATGTACAAAACCATGTCATCTGCAGACATAAATAAATTTACCTCTCATGCCCTCTCAATGCAAGCATAATTCTGATACATCTTTTTTTCAAGATCTTTGCATTTACCTTTCCCTTCATTTTGTCCTTAACTTTTTAATATCTCACTGAACTAGAATGTGTCTTAAGTTTGGTCACTGCACCTACAGAAGCACAAAGAGCTAGAAGAAAAGGTCGACAGGACTTTAACTTTGCCCACCCTGGAAGAGAGAAGAATGTGGGGTGACCTGACCACAACCTTCAAGTTTTAAAGAGACTGAAAGATGAAGAGAAACTTGTTAAAAAAGATGTAAAGTACTTTTACAGTATAAGAAAGGTGGATGAATGGAACAAGATGACTGAGGATATGGTAACGGGTGCAGCATACATAAAATTAAGAAGCTGTATGAGAGAAGAGAACATTCAAGAGATTGGGCCCCACAAATGTAAAGCTCCCTCCCCATATAGCACAAATAAGAAATTACAAAGATAAGACTAAGAGGGTCCACAACAGAGCAACCAAGGTGGTACTTGTGTTAAGAGAGGTGAACTATATATGAAAGGTTGAGAGCTACATAGCTGTCTACAATGGAGGAGAGAAGAGAAAGGGGTGATTTGAAAACAGCCTTTAAATTCCTAAATCAACTGGACGATATTGACAGTACACAGTTCTTCATGTGGAACAGTGCCAGAGTTACCAAAGGCAATGATCAGAAGCTAAGAAAAAGGCTGGTCAAGAAGGTTGTACAGAATTCTGGTTTTGTGGATGGCTGATAAGGTCTAAGCTAAGAGGTTAATACTAGCAATTCAAAAAGATTTGTCTTCTTGATGGTACAAAGAATACGAGACAGACACAATGAGTGTAAAGTCTCTCCCCATAATGTAAAAACAGGAAGTCACACACACACACACACACACACACACATATTCTTTTTTATTATTATACTTAGTTGCAGTCTCCCACCTTAGTGAGGTAGCACAAGGAA
>JAUTXX010544949.1:0-10517 GCA_032273605.1 Panulirus laevicauda | reverse complement strand
TCAGTTAATGTTTTACACTTATATGACATTGTGTAAAAAAAAAAAAAAGTAATGAAGCAAACAAAACCCACGGTAAGCCACAATGCTCATGTATAATGCTTAACTACAGCAAAGCAAGCTAGATGAAAAAAAAAAAATTCTAATCACCATTATACCACTTATTCAAGTAAATCAAATATATTTCTTCATTGAAAATATCTATCCTTTTTTTCTCCATGTATATCACTGCCAAAGTCAGAGATTCTGAAAAAATGAGCATCTCGTCTCTGAACATCTGAGATATGAAATTAACCTGAAATCACCAACTGGCCCCTACTCATCATTAACCTTCATATGAGGCAGGTTAATTCCACAGAAACATAAATTCCCTACAAACATAGATGGAAAATCAGTGATGTTAACCACCTCCCATAATACACATCCTATGATGTTTTTGTCTAAGGCCCAAGCCTTGCATTAATACAGCACCAGAGGGACTTCCATATCAAACATCCATATCTATGCCCTTAATTACAGTGACCTTTCTATGCACACATTCCTTAATCCACCCACAACAAGCCTGTCCGCCCACCCTATAGCTCTCTTCTGCTCCCATTATATTATTACCTTTAAATCCAAACTATATGTACTTACTAACATGAATAACAGAAAAATCCATAATAGAAATAGCCATGACTTAAAAACCAACAAGAATCTGAGTCACCTATGAATTCACACATCAATATCATGCGAATTATGGTAATAATGTCTATTTGTGTCAAGTAAAGATAACTGCTGCCATCCTCAACTGTTCAGTGGTTCTAGTAACAAATATTATATACATTTTTCACTTCATAAGATGCAAGTATTCAAGAAATCTTACCCAGCCACATCTAATACCCTCCCAACTAACTCACCCCAAAAGATAGTGCAAGTTCATCTCAACACAAAAAGGTGCAAAATCTCCAAAACTGCACAAACAAGCAAAGTTACAGGACTTTACCTTAAGGGATGCAGATTCCTGGTGCCGAAGGTAGGTTTGTATTAGTGCGAGAGGCACCAGGGTTAGCAAGGTCAAGTAGAAGGAACCATTAGTGATAAATTGAACACTACTTTCCCCAAATTTATGAAATTCACCTTTACTCACAAGCATACTCAGGTAAAAAGTAAGCATGAAAGGAGTTCAAAGCAAATGCACTGCTACAGGTTTCTTAAAACAATAACTGAACTACATAGTATACAGAAGACTGGACATTAATAATGCTTTACTGTGTGCATCACCAATCCACAAAAGTACCATCAATCACCAATACTATTTCTCAAAATACCATACCTAGTATATACAAAAAATATGTGCACTACTTCATAGTTATTCTGCATTACATTTTCAGTACTGTACATCAATATACCTATCTTGAAACAACATTATGCTATTCTTAAATTCAATTCCAAAATCTATTAGCAAAAGTAACTCAAAAGTAGAGCATTCAAAAAAAGAACTTTCATACAAACTTTTCTCATGCATCTAAGTACTTGACATTCAAAGATGTGCAATAAGGATCAATAAAGTAATCTACTGTACTAGCTAACTGAGTGTGTGATCAAATCCTTACTTATTCGTACTTTTATCTATCAATCTACATCTCTGATGCCGGTTCCCATAGGGAACTCCCATCAAGGAAATAATCACAGCAAAAGTCTCTCCATGTATCCCTGTTCTTGCATGCCTCTCTCACATAATTCATAATCATAATGTTGATAGTTTTAGTAACAACAGAATGAGTAAACTAATAAAGGTTAGGTCTAAGAATATAATGGCATGCTGACATTCTCCTGCACTAACTGGATTTACATCACAATTCTAAATATGCTGTTACATATTGCCAAAGAAATTGGTAATATTACCAAGAATTTTTTAAATCATTTCTGGTAATTATTCCTTCAGTTTTTGGGGTCAGACCTAATGCTATTATTTACATTCATGAAAGTAACTGGGCCAAGGACTGAGTCCACTGGTTACTCAAGAATTCACTTTTCAGTATTCAATAAAAGAATATTTTCTGTTAGCCTTCTTTTCTCCAGTTGCTAATTTTGATACTAACACCAGAAAAGACTATCTCATACAAGAATCCTTCACATGAAATTTTACTCAAGGCTTTTCCAGTCTAGTATAATCTATTAGATGTTACTTTTTATTTCATTTATATGTTTCATTGAAAATCTGTAGTAATCACAATACAATTTTTTCTTTTCTTTCTTTCTTTCATAACTGTATGCTGCTCTCTGCATGGCAAGTGCCAGGAACAGGGAAAAAAGGCCTCATTTGCTCACATCCTTTCTCTAACTGTCATCTGTAATGCACAAAACCACAGCCTCCTATCCACAACGAGGCCCCACAGACCTTTCAATGGTTTCCCCAGGCTGCTGCATATGCCTTGGCTCAATCCACTTACACCATATTTGGCCCCTGTATACCACATTACTCCAATTCACAATATCCTGCGAACTTCTTTCATCTTCATGCATGTTCAAACCCCAAGTACTCAAAATCTTTTTCACTCCAATTCAGTCTCCCTTTCTCCATGTCCCCCTCCACTTATGACACATATCTTCTTCACTGCTCTGTTGCTCCATTATCAAATATCAACACTACTATAAATGACAGCAAGATAATGGATGTGTACAAATGAGGCTGCTGTTCAGCTCTTCCTAGTGTTATCTTGCTGCAACAGAAAATAACAATCCAATCAAGAAAAAATTTATTATTCTTTTTATCATAGTCACTTGTAGTTTCTTGCAGTGAGTGCTGGGCTCAGATGAAAAACAGCCTAATTTGCTCACATCCACACTCTAGCTGTAATGTTTAGTACAACAAAAAACAAAGATCCCCTATCCAAAGCCAAGCCCCACAGACTTTTCCTGTCTTCCTCTGACCACTTCATATGTCCTTTACCTGTATCCCATATTTTCTCAAGAGAACATTGTTATACTGTGTGTTGACATGTCTCCTTAAAAACATCATTCCAACCTAATATTGCAAGCAGATCACTCATCTCCTTGCATTTAATCTTGTCATGCTACTCAATTCATAATCTATTCTATTGCTATAACATATCTCCACATAAGTTGTAGCTGCTTTCGTAATATCAAAAATCTGTTACATTTACTTCTATATCAGCATGGAATGCTATAATATGTGTAAAAAGAAGAGAAATCCTTCCAGGCATTAATATATAACAGTCCAATAACTATTTCATCTTCAAAATTGCTGAAAACTGGATATGTACAAACAGAGTTTGTTGCAAGAGGTTATGGTCTGGCTAAAAGCTGTGTATTCATACAGTCCTAAGCACATACATTTATAAGTGGATATTGCAACTTATAAGTTTTACTGACAGGATACGTATAAGAAAATGTGCATGGCAAAAACACTCACTCAGCTTACAACTTAAAGGTCACTGGAGAAAGTGGTGAGGACTGATGTACAATATACATCCACCTCAATGGGAAATCGAGGTTAAGCTTTTTCTGACACCAGTAGGAAGTTACTGAAAAGGCTATGAGCACAGAATTGAACAGAAAAGAAATCAAGCAAAACTCATTATACTACAAGTCCAAACTAAATTTAAGTAAGGGACAAGCACACATGAAGTGTAATGAATCTCACTGGTTCAAAACTTTCTGATTCATGTCTGATGACTGCTCCTATGGCAAGAAAAAATATATTTTCATATCAATGCAATTATTTTCTCTGACAGAAAAAGAGTACCAAATTTACCATAATTAATTTCTACATATACTTTGGAGGGATTTTCCAAAATTCGAGACATACAAATGATAAAACAGCTCTCATTTATCTATCTTCATCGCTTTACTTTTATGTACACTCTAGCATTCAAAGGAGGGCAGCAAAAGTATCAATAAAAGAAGTCCATGAACCATGACTAATTCAATGTAAATTCGAAAAGTCTATTCATTATTATGACATATCCAACATATCATATTAAATGCATAATTCAAACCTTCATACCTTATGTTTTTGCTGGAGAGAAAGTACAGCTCTAATATCTTTTGCTGTTACCCCTGCTTGACAAATCCTCTGCTTCTCAATGACCCAAGCTTCCTCTTCTTCCATATCAACTTCAAACTGGAACAGATCTCGGGCCTCTTCCAGCTTCAAGCGTCGTTCTGCTGCCTTCTTTAAAAGTGCTTGGTGTCCTTGATTAAGCTCTTGTAGTCTTTTTTGAAGTAGTGGGGCATCTTTATGTAAGGAGTTAATTGAGGCCTCACCCTGCTTGTTCAATCGCTTAATTGTCTCGCCCATTGAATGTACCTGAGACTCCATTAAGGAATGCTTTTGGAGCAGATCCTCTACTGCAAGCAAGTGTCGACCAACATCCTCAGAACAAAAGTTTGCCTTGGAAAAAATATTAATTCATATAATGGGCTGTAGATTTTTGGATGACAATCTAAACATGATAGCAATGCTATAGTGGAACAAGATCACTGCAACATTAAAACATATTACTGATACTGGACTGATTCAAGTATATAACATCAATCAAGAAAATTCTGAGTTAAAAAAGGCAATCAACTCACTTCCAATTCTTTAATGGATGCTGTAATGGTGTCCACTTCCCTCATAACAGCAACTAGAATACAGCAGTTTTGAAGATGAAGTTTGTGTTTGTTTAGAAGATCCAGGAGCTCAGTCCACATTTTTAAGATATCTTTTTCTTTCTTACGAATAGCTACTTTCCCATGATAATTTTCAACATCTAATTCATCAGCCATCTTCGTTAAATCTTCAAACCTCTCTTGCTGTTGAATGGTAAACATACTTAGATCATTAAAAGACATCAGATCTATCTGTCAGTTTGTCTCCCTCTCTCTTTCTATCAAATTTTTCTCTTTATATGTATGCCATATCCCATGTTAGAAAGGTGGCACCAGGAACACACAAAGAAATTACCTCATTCACACATATCCAATCTCTGGCTGTCAAGTACAAAGCACTGTTTCAGAAAGGCCTGTTCAGCTCTCTCAGCCATACTTCACTTACTACCACATCCCTTTCTTATACTGTCATTCTTTACATGATCAACTCTCCTAATAAAACTTTCTGTATTCAGGCATTTCATTTCCAACACATCCAACCTCTTCTATTCTTTTGCATCTATGGCCCATGACTCTCATCCATACAACACCACAGGAACAACTACACCTTCAAATATACCCATCTTTGCCCTAAAAAAGAAAATAACCTCTCCTCCAACACATTCCTCAATAAACCAGGACCTTACCCCACTCTCCTATCCAGACCCAGTTTAGTCTCCACTGCTACATCCAGTCCAAAGTACTCGACTTCCTCCAGGTCCTTTTCATTCAGACTTACTCTGAAACTATCACGTTTTATCTCCCTGCTGGATCTTGCTAACTTACTTTTGTTCACATTCATTCAACTTTCTCCTTTAACACACACTCCTAAATCGACCACCAGTTTCTGGAGTATATTTCATGAGCATGCCATTAGGGCTGTCATCTACATGCAGTAACTCCCATGTACCCCTCCCCTAGTATGCCATTGGCTTACCTTCACTCTAAGAACCTTGTATTCACTCTTTCTAACCATCTTGTTTATAAACAGATGAAACACCACAGTGACAACACACATCTTCAATGATGTCCCCCCTCTACAGAAAACCCCTCATCCTCCTCCCTTCTAACTCATACATTTGTCTTGCTCTAATATATAATTTGAGAGAGAGGGAGAGAGAAATATATTTACAGAACTTTATTTTCAGTAGCAATCACAATGCTCTATCTAACCATGATCATTGTTAATGGCACATTTACTTTAATACATTCCATTTACACACACAACCACTTTTAAAACTTTATCAGTGATCTGCATCTGAAAAAGATCCCTAGCTTCTGTAATAATCCCACAAGGCTGACTTTCAAGCATGATATATCATGCAAAATTCTGTAATTCAAAATTAATATAAAATGTACAATATTCTAATCATCTAAAACCAAAATTTTATACACTGGACAACCCATAACGCTCTATGTACCCATTTTTAAAAGGAAAATGACAGTGCTTTTGAAGTCTGGCAAGAGCATAATTTCTCAAAAAATTACAAAACAACATACTCGAGCTAGGATATCAGCACTAATGGCCTCGTGTTTTTTTATTGTAGCTTCCACTTGTGCTAAGTTGCTACCATAGCGCGGATCACTCAGCACCTGAATCATTTCCTCTAGATACCCCTTACGAAGAACGCTCTGGAGAAAAATGGGGAAAAAAATTAATGATGAAAACAGAGGAAATGATTTCACATAGCAGGATTGGTAAACCTATGACAATATCTTGCTATAATACAGTTGTTCTCTACAAACATAACATTCTTTTCATATATGAGCAAAACTACATTTCAATAACTGCCTAATGTGGATTTACGGTGATAAGCCAAAAAATAAACAAAACACATTGTATCAATTAAAATCTCTTCATGTTACTTGCAATCAGGACTATAGTCTTTGCTCACCCACCAAACTGCAGGCTGAATGAATAATTTCACAGGAATACGAGTGTGACAACACATATGAAAATATTCTGTTTGATAATTTCACATATAGATGAACCAGCTGGAAAAACTAGGTATTTATGATCACACCAGACATTTTCATAGAAAAAAAAAATCTTCATCTTCACTAAAAAAAAGTGATTTCTAGTAGCAAGAGGTTAACACCGAGATATCAGAAAAAACATTAACAATACTAAAAGATCTTTACCCATACAAGGTTCATGGTCCTGATGAAATATCACCATCTTTGATGCAAATATGTGCAAATACATCAGACCAAACTCTTGAAATACAGTTCAAGATGTAGCTGGTGAAAGGCAAAATACTAAGAGTGGAAAAGGGTTATGTTTGACATGCACCAAAAACCTTAGGTGTGTTACTGCCTGGTGTCCATTCACATCCACGAATTCCTAATCAGACAGATAAAATTTCACTAAATCAATTTCAATTAAAAATAACCAGATGAATTTTGATAATTCACAATTAAAAATGGTGTCTAAAAGAAAAATTCTTAAACAGCATTGAAAAAATAGGAAAATAATGATACTTAAAGAAATATCAACCTACTACACATGAAAAACATTCACCATATCTTCATTCTTAAAAGACACTTCAATAAATGTACATTAATTACATTGCTGCACCTTTTTATCAAACTTATAGGCAAGTTGTTCAAGTCTCTCCTGCCTCAGTAGTTCATCCCTCAGGGCCACTTCCCGGCGATGCTCAGCCTTTTCCAAGTTGTTCCATTCACGCTCAATGTCATGGATCAATTGCCCATCTTTAGGTATGTATGCAGGCTGATTTAGCGCTTTAAGGCTAGCATTAATTGAGAAGAAGAGAGCTTCTATTTCACTTCTTTCTTTGTATCTGAAAAATAATTAACAGTCTAATATCTCATTTGCAATTCCCTAACCAAAAATGAATGCAACTATAAATTTTATCTAGCTATATAGTAATAAAGGAAACTTGTCCCTCTCTACCTAAGTAATCAATCACTTATAAGGTCTTTTAAAAACTCTTCCAGTTTCTTTCTAAGAAAGCTACGCAAAAGAAAACTATCCGACCTTCACAATACTCCAATGACTTTTAGATATGAGAGGTAAGAAGTCAAATGCCCCAGTGCCAAACACACCTTTCAACCCAGAAGGTACACAGTAAGATATTATCGTACTGTACAACATACTGCAATTCTCCAATCAACCCAATACTATGTCTTCTCTAGACATATCTTCAAAGACATAGGTCAAAATAATCCATAAAGCCTTTCAAAAATACATTATATATATACTGAGGGGACATGGCATGTGTGCAAAGGGAAAAAGAGGAAGACGAGTGGTTCCAAGAAGGATTGCGGCAGGGGGGGATATGATGTCATTATAACTGACCACTTTAACAATAATTATCCTAGGTTCCTTAATCCTATGTGAAATCCTTGTTTTATACATTCTCTTTCTCAAGTGCTGATGTATCTTGTCTTGTGCACTCTGTATTACTGTGACCACTTTAACAATTAACACCCATACTGGGTGGTTGTGACAATCTTTTGACTATGTTCATGAACCTTACTGAGCATGAGCTGATATACTGTTGTACCATGAAAATGATGTAACGCTGCATCAGTTTTTGTCCAATAACTTTATCTAATCAATTGTTTATGGAGAGAGTGGCAAGGAAGGTGAATGCAAAGGTTTTGGACTGCAGAGCAGGTCTGTAGTCTGTCTAGGATGCAAGGGCCTAGTAGGCAAGTCTGCTGTTGCTTACTGATGACATAATGCTGGTGGCAGATTTAAGAGAGAAACTGCAGATGTCGCTCAGTTTTGGAGTGCATGTGAAAGGAGGAAGTTGAGAGTAAATACAAATAAAAACAAGGGTATTAGGTTCAGCAGATGAGAGATCGAATGATTGGAGTATGGGTTTGAATGGAGAGAACCTGGAGGAAGTAGCTGGCAGGCAGTCACTGGCCAGGGAGGCATATTACAATTGTCAGCATGCTGTCAATGGACTGGACCAGGTCGTGTAAAAAAAAAAACTTACATATGTCCCTCTTCTGAAACCAGGCATTCCCCAATCACCGGTCCATTTTTGGCACACAAGGGTTCACTACTTTTATTCAGAACACTAGTTAACTAACACCCACCAATTGTACCCTTAATTGCCATATCATCCACTCTTACTTTCCAATCACCATTCATTTACACACAATCCCTTGCATCAAAATTACTGAAACACTCACTCACCTCCTCCCAAAACACTTGCCTTTCCCTCAGGCTTCTCATTTCTGCATGCATAAGCATAAACAATCACACACCTCTTATATTCCATTTTAATTTTCACTCATCAGTTAGAGGCTCACTTCCTTACACTATTTCACACATCCCCGTAAACCCTCCTTCAGCAGAAGTGCCACCCTTTCATTAGCTCTCGACTTTACCCCTAAGATATTCCCAAACTATTTTTCACCCTTACCCATGAACTTTGTTCTGCTCATGGCAAGAACATCCAAGTTCCTTTCCTCAAACATGTAACCTATCTCTCCCTTCTTATCCTGGTTACATCCACGCATATCCACAAACCCAAACGCAAGCCTTCAAGAAGGATGAGCATTCCTCGATTTGGCTTTTGTTCTAACTTCTAGAACTTTTAGTAAAAGGAAGTAAGGTTTCCAACCCCCCCTTACCATGTTCAGTATTCTTTCATGCCTATCCCCAGGGACACTTCATACTTGTTCACCATTCTCCCATGTTAGCATGGTAACACCAGGAACAGACTACAAATGGCTTCACTCTCAAATCCACTCTTTAGCTGTCAAGCACACTAGAGCAAAACCAAAGCCCTCTATCCCCAACCTGGCCCTACAGACATCTATATATACATAGGTATTACCAGACCCCAACCTACACAAGGTTACATCATTGGTGGAAAGTCATCAACAGCAAGGCTGTAATGTCATCAATGTTAAAAAGGAGTCTAGTCTCATAAGAGAACTTTTCACTCCAAATGAGTCCATCATTTTCCCTCTTTTAACTGAAGCCCAACTTTGAAGCTGCAGGTGCCCCAGAGAAGGGCAGCTGGTGTTGTATAATCAAAATCAAATAACAGTATATTCTTTTTAAAAATAATAACTATCTTAATTTACAACAAAAAAAATCATTAACAAAGGTTCTACTAACTTAGGTGGTTTTTCCTCTGTTCTATATTTCTTGAAATGAAGTAATAATTTTTGAATCCCATCTAGAGAGTTAGGAAACTTTCGGCTGTCAAGCTCAATGATTTTTTTTATGATCCACTCAAGGAGAGTTGTGGTGATCCTCTCGTATTTAGATTTGCAGTCATCTACATCTTTCATCTGATGCATTATCTGCAAAAAACATGTTTGTCAAAAGTTTACAAGACATGCTACAAATTGAAAAGAAGTTACTAAGAATTAAATTCAGGGTTTATTCACTCAAAGCAAAAAAAATAAAATTCTATAATGATTTCATTTCTCACATAGCTGAAGTCAGCACAGGGAAAATCAAAGTAAAACCATTTACCAAACAAGTTAGTTTATCTATAAAATTCTCTTTCATAAAACTACAATATACAAAAATCTTCTGTATATAAAAACACCTCAGGACCAGTTGAAGGTATTTCTGCATCTTGCAAACTGCACAACAATCAGAAGCACGAAAATGACGGACTCCTTTGGATCATGAATTTTCTTGATGAAACAGTACTTACTTTCATTAAGTGACAACAATACAGCATTGGTGATGATGACTTTTCACTTATGGTGTAACAACAAGCAGGCAGAGTTCGTGTGTGAAAGAAGAAAATTGAGAGAAATGTGAATAAGAGCAAGGTTATTAGGTTCAGTAGGGGTGAGGGACAAGTTAATTGGGAGGTAAGTTTGAATGGAGAAAAACTGGAGAAAGTGAAGTGTTTTAGATATCTGGGAGTGGATTT
>JAUTXX010544938.1:0-10519 GCA_032273605.1 Panulirus laevicauda | reverse complement strand
CAATGTGTATCCCAAGCATAGGCATCCCTGCCCTTTTCCAGCCTATAGAGTTGTTGGGAGTCCCAGTTTGGTATAATCATTAACCATAAAAGATGCATGCCTGTGTACACTGGATCCACAACTTAGAAATGTTAGTGGAGTTAATGATGATAGACAGATTGACTGAATTGGAGCAAAGTGGTGCCATGTACAGGGAGCATGCTGAACCAGGTTTATGGAGCAGTGGTTCCATCCTGTTGACAGAATGTCATCATTTGTATACCACATCGCAGTAATTTAATCTGACTGTCTGTTATCGTTTCCTTCACAACTATTTCCATGGTATGGAATCCAGTGTAAACAGACATGGACTCGTATGAGTACTGATTTTACAAAACAGACTCCCAACACCAACCCTATAATCTAGCAAAGGGCAGGGAGAGTTGAATTGGAGCAGTGTGGTTTACAGGAGGCAGCATGCTGTCATTGAACTGAACCAGGGCTCATGAAACAGCTGGAAGAAACCACGGTTTGTGGAGCTTAGTTGTGGATAGGAGGCTGTTGCTTCAGTGCATTACACATTACAGATAGAGAATGTATGTAAACAAATGAGACCTTTTCTTCACCTGTTCCTGGTGCTACCCTACCATCACAGGAAACTATGAATTAGTGTGAAAGAAAAAATTAATTGATAGTGATGATTTTAAACTTAAATTAGAGATACCTTCTGTGTATGCTTTCGGTAAATTTTATGATGATGATACACAGTGATATAGACTATGATGAACTATATAACTGCAGATAAAATTTTCCTCAATTTATAGCAGTATTTGTCATTACTTTTTCACCACAATTCCTGAAATAATGAAGTACATACCGTACTGTTTCAGAATATGCAAGAGGATTCTTGACAAAGCTTGAGTTGGATCATGCACATCAACAGCCAAAATTTCAAATTCACCAAATTGTTGCATGTTTCACAAAAAATAAATCGCTATTTTTAGAATTAGATGTACCTGATATGTTCACACAATATTTTATGCTCGAGAATTACTTATGATATTCCCCAGAGAAACTAATTCACAGTCATGTAGTATTCAAGAAAATTGTTACACAAAGGTACCTTCAGAGATTTAATAGTTTTATTCCTAGTATTCCTGTACTAGCATTCCCTTGCATGATTTATATACAAGTTACATCTTATGCTGTATATAGCTTCATCTTCTGTGAATGGATTTTATATTTTGATCTTACAGCATCAGAGGGCTATATTTAAACCCCATTATTCCACTAAATCTCAGAACACTTTAAAGGCAGCATGAAATGTAATGTTTTACTTGAAAAAGAGCCTTGGAGGGTGTAGTGGTCATAACAGACTATATTCTTGGAGAGTGTAGTGGTCATAACAGACTATCTGATAGTGAAGATTATAATTTAGGTGAACATACTTTGTCCTTGGTATTGCAGTATAGGCAAAGGTTGGGGCTGCTAACTGCTTAATACTTGCACAGTATTTTAAGTTATTGAATCAGAATAACCACGAAAAGATGTGATCGGTAAAAATCACTGGTACCGGATCACTGAAGCCATTTCTTTATTGGTGATTTAGCATTCTACAGAATGAGGAAAAATATTGAAAAATGTTTGTTGTCTCTGCTGGAAATTTGTACTTTTATGATTTCATAAAATAATTGGGTTACATAATAATCATGAGTCATGAATGGACTGGATCAGTTAAGTAACCTGAGATTCCTGAAGGAAACCAATAGTTTATACAATTTGAATTATTTTAATTGTAAATATAGGAATTTTCTAACCTCTCTAAAAGCCCTTGTAATGATTTTTTTAAAGGTTTATTTTTAAATATTCTCACTCTTTTAGCCAACCAATCTAGTCAGCACATACAACCCACTTTATTAATAACTTCCCATGGCAACAAAATCGACACACAAATAAAATGTCCTCAGAACCCTGGCTAGCCTGAGATTTGGAAAAGAAAAAGCATCCCTCTACAAACAATTCATCCACTCCACTTTAAACTATGCCCCACCTGCCCGTTCTTCCATCCTCACAAAAGCAAATATAATAAAGCTGCAAACCACTCAAGATTGTGCAAGCAGAAGGATCGCTGGCTGCCTGGCAACCATATTCACAAGACAACATGAAACAAAGATCCTCCCAATACAATCCCACCTCAACATGTCTGGCACTCAATTCAGTGCATAAGCACTAGACCCCTTCCACCCAATCCATTGTATAACTAAACACCAAGTAGAAATAATAAGGTTACCCTTGCCTCACTCTTCATCAGCTTCTCTCATATCTCCAACCCTCAACAAATATAACACTGGCAAAGCACATACGTACTAAAATTACCTGTCAGGCAATAAACAGCCACCCATCCAATTCAAACTCCACCCCACCGGACATCAACCCATCAGAAGCAACACACGCCAGATAAACGCAAGTCGCACTTTCCTGTCTAGGCTCTTGACATCACCCATCCCTACAACACTACGAATACCATTCCAACATATCCCAAAACCCTTCATGTTCACAGAGCAACTACCTCAATGAAGACACTCAGTTGCCTTGCACTTTCAGCACATACATCATTCCATTTTATGATCTATGGTTCCATCCATTGGATGTGGCTGGCTTTCTAAGTGCTTCAGGAGCCTCGTAAAGACAGAAGGGACTTTTTGGGTAAGAAATAAGTGTGTATGTATATCATCACCTATCCATACAATGCTACAATAACCGTTTCAACATATACCAAGACCCTTCATGCCCACGATGCAACTACATCAATGGAGACAAGCACTTATAACTCAATTGCTCAGCATTATATACACACAACACTACACTCTATGATTTATGGTCTCAACCATTGCATGTGAAAGGCTTCCAGAGCACTACAGTAGCCTCATAAAGATGAGAGACTCTTGAGATAGGAAGTAAGAATATGTATAGATGTTACTGGATTTTGTCTGCCTGAGCTTGCACCATGAGTGAAAAGTCACCTACTGTGTTGTTAGCACTCTTATTTCAGTTCATTTCTATTGTTAATTTGATTGCTCTCTGCCATTTGAGTGAGAAATTTCTGTTACAGGGTGGTGGTCGACAAGTGCTCTCACTTCATGTTGGTCAGGCAGGTGTGCAAATAGGCCGTGTTTGCTGGGAGCTCTACTGCCTTGAGCATGGCATCTTTCCAGATGGTGTACCATATCCTGCTGTGTAAGTATGATGTATCTGCATTTTTTCTGGGCCACAGGAATAGCTTTGATTTATGCGCAACTTAATGCTTTTATGGATGTACAATTACTTAGTTTTTTGTGAATACACATCCACAAATCTACATATGCTGAAATACAACTTTGGATAATTCTTCTAAAAGACAAGACACACACTGTTATAGGAAATATTAATGGATCACCCATTCAAACATTACATAATGGAAAAAGCAGTTGTAAGAAAGAATGGTATAGTGATGCTGATAACTGATAATTCTCCAAAGAATTTAAGTGAGCCAGAACAGTATACAGAGATGGTAGTGAAGGAACACTCTAGATTGTAAGGAAGCATTCAACAGGAAAGGTGGTTTTAATAATAAGAAATTTCAGTTAATAATTGGTAGAATTCAGATTATCATGGAATTAGAATTCATGGAGATTCAAGTTCTTAGAATATATACCAAAAAATTTCTTGTATCATTTTGTCACTGAGGGGCTGATACACCATAATTATTAGGTCTTACATGTTGTACATAAGTACATCTTAGCTTGATTACATGGTAAATGAAGAAATAAAAAAGATTAGAGAGGAAATCAGGCTTAAAAAGGGAAATGAATAATCATTACTGTCCTCTTTTGTGCTGTTGTCTTTAACCTGATTAATGGATGTCCTCCCACAACAGCAGTGATGAATCATCTCTTGATACCTTCTTTTCTGAGACAAGTGATGGTAAAATGGTACCTAGATCCATCTTCATTGACCTCGAGCCTTCAGTTGTAGGTTGGTGTCAAAACTCTGCCTCCCATTTTTAAAGTTCTCTGATTCCAACCTCTTCAGTTAGGTTTTGCATGTGGTTTTTCTGGCTCTTTTATTGCTCTAACTTTACTACATCAGATTTTGTTTTTATCGTACATAATATTTATATTACCCCTGTTCATTCATCCTCACTCTGTAGTTTTCCTATCTCTGTTATAGGATTGTAAGTGTTTGTTCCTACCATCTCATTTTCTTTACTTGCTGTGATGATCTGATAATGTTATCCGTGTGCCTTTTGATTCACTTATTGCTGTATCTTCTTCCCTCATCCAAGAACAGAATCTCACATTGTTACATTTCTTCACATGTACAGCTTACAGATGAGTTGCTTTTACTTTTCTTGTTACCAACTTGCTTCCAGAACCATTATTCTATGCATGATATCAGACAAACTTTTATTGCAAATTTATGCTGCAAATTACCATTTTTGTTGAGAATACTACGTACAGCAATGACTATCATTTATGTTACTCGCTATCTCTAGTTAACATGGTTTATTACTTATAAATATAAATACTCAAACAATGCAAAGTTAAAAGGTGAATTGGAGGCACTTGAAGAGTGCATGGAAAAAAGCTGCCTTAAAGGTAAGCAGCTCTTTAAGAATACATTGTGGGAAGGAAGGGATAAAATGATTAAGATTTAAAAAGTTGATTGATAGGAAAAAAAAGTCTGGAGGAAGCTGAACTTTCCTGTGATGGAGGTAGATGGAAGGTAAGGATGGGGAACAACTGATTAAAAGGAAGCCAAATGAAGATCTTTGTGGAAAATTAAAAAATAATGTAGAATGTTCAACTATATGTACAGTAATTAAAAGAATTGATACTGCACATAATTTCATAATTTTTTTATTGTGATGAGACATGCAAGTTGTTCTCACATGTAATTTTTATAATATTCAGTGCATCTCTCAAACTTCATGACCATTATTTTGGAAGATGAGATCCGCCGAGGAATGCACCGTGAGCTCTTTCACCATGATGATTTGATCACCCACAAAGAGGATGCAGCCAACAATTTTGCAAGAGGCCGTTACAGCATTGGCCAAGACGTGTTGTGCAATGTAATGGACCGCATCAGAAAACAAGTTGAAGCCTGTTCAGGTTTGCAGGTAGAGATTTCTAACATGTTATACATTGTATGTTAATGATCTTGAACTGAATCTCATGATTTTTAAAATCATATAGTTATTTACTCATCCATAATTGCCCTTGGACCTCTTACTAAGAAAGAGTCCTGGTGTTAACCAGGACTTCTTTCCCAGGGCTGCACTACTAGCAGCAGGGAAATATGGACTTTTGTATTTAGAAGTTCCTTGATGAGAGTTTATTCCCAATGATACAGTTTTGTCAAAGGTGACTTTTCACTAGCTATGTCAACTCATTTAGGCAGAGCCCCATAGCACCAGCCATTTTATTTGAAATATGATGCAATATTTTACTTTCTGTGACAAGTACTATGGTATAGCAATGTGTAAGTTATATGTACTTTTGCAATAAGTGCAATATTTTACTTTCTGTGACAAGTACTATGGTATAGCAATGTGTAAGTTATACATACTTTTTAAGCAATAAGTCACAGCATATAAATGACATTCTGTCCATCAGTAATTCTTTAATTAAAATCATATACATAGAAAATTTATCTTTGCATATTACCATGGTAAACTGAAAATCTTTTGCAGGGCTTCTTATTCACCCATTCCTTTGGTGGTGGAACTGGTTCAGGATTCATGACACTGTTGCTGGAAAAGCTGACACAAGAATACGCCAATACTAGTCTGATAAGATTTTGTGTGTTCCCTTCACCTCAGATGTCAACAGCTGTAGTGGAACCATACAACACTGTCCTCCATGCTTCAACTACCATGGAATATGATCACTGTGTCTTTGTGTTTGATAATGAGGCTACATATAACTTAAGTATGAAGAAATTAGGTATTGAACACCCAACTTACAAGATTTTGAATCATCATATTGCTCAGGTGGTGTCTGCTTCAACAGCCTCTCTCCGGTTTGATGGTGCTCTTAATGTAGATGTGCGAGATTTTAATACCAATTTAGTGCCCCTTCCCCGCCTCCATTTTCCAGTGGTGACGTATGCACCAGTCATATCAGCTGACAGTGCTTATTGTGAACAACAGTCTGTTGCAGACATGACGACCGCTTGCTTTGACCCTTCTCTGCAAATGGCAACATGTAACCCTACCAGTGGCAAGTACATGTCATGTTGCTTATTATATCGTGGTGATGTAACACCAAATGATGTTCAGAGAGCCATATCTGCCATAAAACTTCAGAAAACTATTCAGTTTGTTGAATGGTGTCCCACAGGGTTTAAGTTAGGCATCAATGGTGGACGGCCAAGGATAGTTCCTAATGGTGATCTCGCCAAGATGAGTCGTGCTGTGTGTATGTTAGCCAATACCACAGCTTTCAAAGATGCCTGGGCTTGTATAAACCATAAATTTGATCTCATGTACAGCAAGCGTGCATTTGTGCACTGGTATACCGGTGAGGGTCTAGAAGAATGTGAACTTTCAAATGCTCAAGAAAATCTGGCACAGTTGGTAAAAGATTACCAAGAAGTTGATGGTGATGATGGAGAAATTACAATTAATGAGTTCTGAAGCATTTTAAATATACATTTTCTTTTATACCTCTCCGCCATTTCTTGCCTTAGTGAAGTAGCATCAGGAACAGACTCGATGTATTTCTTGAGAAGTTTCAACAAAGTTTAAAACAAAAGAGTCCTTTCAGAGTTTTATTGAAGTGTTACAAATATAATTTTGCATTATGACAATAGCTTTTCAAGGAGTTTTAAAGAGGCAAACAAATATGAAGCTTTTCTGTTTGTTTCTTCTTCATCAATAATTCTCTTTTCATTTCCATGGGGTTGATAGAGTGTTTAAAGTCTCTCAGTCCATTATTATGTACCTTCACTGTGTGTGTATGTTGTTACATTGAACAAAGATTTCTACAATATTGGGCTGTTAAATGATTCACTTTGTGATTTATGTTTAATTGTCATGTAACTTGTTTCCCTTTACTCTTAAATGTTAATTGTCATATATCCTCCATCTCTCTCCACACGACCTCCCTCCCCACAAAACAGTGTAAACATCTGTTTATACACAAATGACCTCACAATTACATCAGAGCACTGCACAAGCAACAGTAACATACAACATAACATCACACAATTAGAACACTGACTTGCTGAAAACAGAGTCTGTATTCCCTGAGAAATTTGTTGTTACTCTGTAAACCAAATAGACATGGATCCATCCTTTATCCTAACATTACCCTTAATGATCAACCATTCCCACTTGAGTAAACTAATCATGCAGTGCATCACACATGATACAACACTCATATCCCACATTACACATCAGCATAAAAGTCATAAATAAACTAAATGCCCTCAGAACACTCTCTGTCACCAGGTTTGAATGAGAAAGTCATAAGGTAACCTGTACAAACATTATACCATATTATAAACACCAACACAAAAGCCATAAACAAACTAATTGCCTCCAGTTTTGAACAAGAAATGCATCCCAGAGTAACTTCAACAAACAGTACATCCTTTCCACTCTGAACCATGTCTCACCAACTTGACCACCCATCCAGTCAAAAATATGCATACCAAAACTATAAACCACATAAAGCAGAGCACTCAGAACAGTCACTAGCTGCTTAGCATCCACAAACATTCAATACCTGCACAGTGAAACAAAGACTTCCTGTAAAGTCCCACATTAACATTCTTGGCATGTTTCTACAGCAGCTTTGATTCCCTACCATCCAAGCCAGTTAAAACCAACCAATCAGCCTTACAGAATTAAAAAGCTCACCTCAGCCATAAGTAACTAAGAGCCCCTAATCCCAAGCATAATGCCGCATTGATAAACCATATTCACACTAATAAGTTAAAAAAGACTAAACAGCCACCTCCCGTCCCAGTGACCAGATCATGATACTATCTTGTTAGACATACATCCATCTGAAACAAACTGTCCCCAGACACATATGAGCCACACTTTCTCAACTGCACTCTGGAGACCATGCATCTCTTCAGTATCATAAACACTGATTTACCATATCACAAGACCCCAGTTGAAGATGCAATTTTCATTTAGAGGACTCCAAACTCCTACTCAGCTTCTCGAAGCTTTCCTGACCAAGACTATGCATGTTAACACTTACTGACTTAGGTCCAAGCAGGTGGAACCCCATAAAAATGCATCCTGAGGCAGGAGTAAGTAAATTTATGTAATAGCATTTGTTGCTGTGAAACCATTTGGGATAGGGCTCCTGTACAAAGATAAAAGAGCATACATGAAATTTAGAATCCTGGTTATCTTTTATTTTGCGGAAGAAATGGTAACATGTCTTATCCTTAAGTACAAGTCCATTAAGCTGTAACCTGCATGTACATAATTCAATGCAGTCTCTTATCAAAAACACTGGTCTCTGCACATATTTGTCTGTCTACATCGATGATGCCCGTTTCCTCCAGGTACTTCCATCAAGTGGGTGGCCATGGCAAAAGTCTCAATTACCCATCATTTTTACATGCCTTCCTTGCATACACCATTTCTTCCAGTACTCTTCCACTTTATTTCCTTGTGTCACAGGTGGCCTTCTTATATCAACCCCTTTAATAGTACTATCATACAATCTCCTTGTAAACTTACCATCTTGCAATTTTTTTTTTTTTTTTTTTTTACATGCCCACACCACCTCAAAGTATTAAATTTCACCTGGTCTGCTACTGCATAATTCATTCCCTATGCATTTCCTGCCATACCAGATCTCTCATTCACACTTCTTTACTTCATTCCATCTAGTCATACCAGATGCTCCCCTCAAATAACTCATTTCCACAGCCTGGATTATTAACCTCTGTGACTCGTCCCATGTCCATATTTTGGCTGCAGGTCAGGATTGGGAGGACTATGTTGTCCCCTGATCCTTTCTACAATTCCATGTTTAAACCTCCACCCTTCTTTATTCTGTTAAGGAACCCTATGACTTCTACCATGTACTTCTTTCTCCTTCCATTTGACCAAAATTACCAAAGATAACTCCCAAATACTGAAATTTTGTCACTTCTGGTCTTCTCCCCTATCTGTAACCCAGTTTAGTACACTTTTTTTTCTCACTCCGTATGGGTTTGCAAAATCTATACTTCACTTGAAGGTACTTAAGAGCATATCTGTAGTGGAACTTAATACTCAGCATGTATTTTTTTTTCCTTCCACCTCTTTTCTCTTTCACTAACAACTTTACTTCTTCATCCCACCACTCACAACCCTTTCTCATCTGCCCACCTTTCACCTTTCTCATGCCACATGCATCTTTTGCCCATGCCATCACTGCTTCTTTAAATACATCCCATTCCTCATATAAAATATGATCTTTAATCTAAGATAATTCCTTTAAAAGAGTTCAGTGGTAAGTCTAGCCAAGCCAGCTATAGGTTGATATTGGAGTTAGGCTGTGAAGGGTTTTCTTTATTATTTGATGAGATTGGCCTCTATGCATTCATTCACTCCTTCATTTTTGGTTGTTACTGGTGCAAGTTAATAATGGTTGATGTAACTTTCTGTCACCACCTAAAATGAATGGCAGTTAAGCAGATGGTAGTGAAATTATCTGCTTTAAACAATGAAGTTTATTCTAAGTAAACATCCTGGATGTTGTAGTGGTGGCAATCATGAGCAGGTGTATCTTAGCATGAAGCAAAGGTTGGGTCAGCTTATCCATGATTTTCCCTTTGACTCCCAGGCTGTATTTGGTGACTTTCTCTCTGTATTTAAAGTACCAAGATACCTAGTAGTTCAGCTACTTCATTGTTTATGTTGTGTCAAAGGGGCCTTTTTTATGTGTCACTGAATTGCCTTTTTCTTTATTAACTGAATTTTTAAAAATTCTGTTGTATGGCAACTGGATGTTTTCAGATTTGACTTGCAAGATTACCTACTAAAGTTTTTCATATTATCTTTACTTCTTTTCTTTTTGAAGATTCTTGGTTTCCTGCTTAAGTTCTTGTTGTAAGTAATTCAGCAGTGTTTAAGGACAGAATCAAATTCCTCCCATTATAAGAAAAAGTTATCAGGACGGTAATCATTCTATCCACAAACATACAGTCTCTCCTTGTCATACGTAACATTTGACCACTTAAATCACACCGCTCATTCTTCATAACTTTAATTTTCCTAAAGTAAGCACTGTGCACTAACCCTGCCCTTTGGGAAAATGATAGAAGGAGTAGGTAGGAACATTAAGGCAGGATCATAAGGTAGAAGTAGTAGGAAGGAACATAAAGCAAGAGCTTTAGGGTTCTACTCTGCCAGTGACCTATTAAGAGTGAGGCACTAAAGGGTAAGAAGTGGCACTGGAGTTCACTAGTTAATGGAGACTCTATTAATGTGGCCACCCCCTTGAGGGAGTTCCAGGTGAAAACAGGTGTCAGATATATAGAT
>JAUTXX010544927.1:0-10520 GCA_032273605.1 Panulirus laevicauda | reverse complement strand
ACACACACACACACACACACACACACACACACACACACACACACAAACACATAAAAAAAAACAGATTAACCATATACTCACAAAGTTAGTTTCAAACTGTGGCAGAGAAGGTAGAGGTGGCTAATGAAGCAGATGAGAATTCGAATGAAATTGTAATCACCAGAGAGAAGATAAATGAGATCATGGAAGGACTGAAGCGTAGGACCGGAGGGGAACTCCCCAGACCTCACTGGAAGGAAGGCGAAGGAACCGGAGCACATCAGACCGAAGCATCCTATAGCTGGGGATGAACTACGAGGGGAGGGCAGGAGACACGACACACGAAAATAAGATCAAAAGAGATGACCAAAAGCTCGACTTAAACACTGACAGGGAAGGGAAGCGGAGGAATTTATAGGAGTTCAGAATCTCTATTCTTAACCCTTGAAGAAACTTAAATTGAGTTGGATCATCATAAAAGTCTGACCCTTCAAAAAATATATATCAGAGGTGCTAAATGTGGCCGTTAGGGGGGCTGACGGTGTGATTGGTTTGTACAACACGGGTGTAAAAGGTGGTCAGGCCTGCCGAAATTACTTTCGAAAGTGGGAAGCTCCGACAGCGGCTAGTCATGAATAATTCAACTAGGTGGTCATGTGGAAAGACAGATGTGGAAAGAAGATGGACGAAAACCAGACGGATGTTCAAAGGGTAGACAGTTTGAAAGGACAGAGGAAAAACAATGAAATGGAGGATTTAAACATTGGAACGGAATAGGATACTACTGACATTGCAAAGTCGAGAGCTGCAAACATACCTCGTTTGTTAAAAATAACTATAGAACTGTAGGCGGATTAAAGGAAAACGGGTTTCAGGACAGACTAAGGAAGTGCATGCTGGATATTGTTAGCATAAAGTATCTATGCTGCTTTTCACGTAGGTTTTACCGACAAATACAGCTGTAACTTTGTACTTCAAAGAAAAAGAAAGAACTAATGATAATGTATCAGTTTACGGACGTACATGTTTTAGTTGATGGAATTGGACGAAAGTTGTGCCGATGATTTCATACACGGTTAACTTGGTATCTTTTTTTTTTAATCTTATCAGGTCCTCTTCCTCCCTCAACATAAAACCCACACAAAGTGGAAAGGGCTATGAAGTACAAGGAAACTGTGTAGTAAAAGCATCGTACATTAACTGAACAGAGTATCAGAAACCGAATCAGTGGCGATAAAATCCAACTAGAACTCGTAGAGGAGGGACGCCAAGTTGTTACGAGGGTAAATTGTTCGGGCATTACACTTCGTAAAATTTTCTCAAATTACGGGCCCAGCTGACGCCTGACATCATACATCCTCCTGGTGCTTTGCTGAGATTCTGTAGAGCTGTATTCCGTATGTAAATTGATTTACGAATTGAATAATATTTCCACAGAATCTCAACAAAGCGACGGATGGATGCCACATATAGCATATTCGAAGGAACATTAATTTCCTCAAGGGCTTTACTTCCGGGACGTGTATAACCGTCCTTCCTGTGGCCGACACAACGTAAAATACTTTAAAAGACTAAAATAGAGCATGAAACTTACCTTATGGTTGGTTAGACAATCAAAACAATGTATCTATTCAAATATAGTGTTATCCCTAACCCTCGTACACTTGCGCTACAGTGAAACAGCGCAAGACACGAGGTTAAACATAATTTCATGAGAATATATAAATAGACAAAATGATATTTAAGTCTATGTTTTCCCCCTTTATCTCCCTAGAAAGAGATTACTAATACTATTAAACACTGTAATCCTTTAAAGAGAAAATATTGTTTCATGTGTGTTGCCAAGTAAAATTGCCCAAACTAAAGCTGTCAGACTGTATGTGAAAGGTATCGAAATAAATCTATAGACATGTCAATTCCTCTTACGTTTTTTGAAAGCTTCGATTACGTTGTCTATCCCTTTCTGTTCCTCTGAAACCTTTTGATGCAGAGCGCCATACTATACAATGGATCCCTGGGACAGCTAGGGGGTTGAGGGGAGGGACAGTCGCCTCGAGCGGCACTTACTTTTTTTTTTCTTTTTTAAATATATCTATTTTGCGGTCAGAAACCTTCTCCCAAAAGTCTTACAGTCTAATATATAACGTTTGTTTATATACACATGTTGACACGTGTCCATAAAGCTATCGCTGGCAATCCCTGGCTTTTGTTCTGACTTTTATATGGGTAAGTTTTGTGTAACGTCACGATAAATAAAGAATGATTTCATGCTTTATCACGTAACTATCTGCCATATCCACTCTCAGGTATTAAAAACATTTCACGTTTAAATTTTTCTCATTTGAAACTCACATCCCAATTAACCTGACAATGCTTTTATTCACATATACTCTCAACTTTCTCCTTTCACACACTCTTCCAAACTCAGTCACCAACAACTGTATTTTCTCACTCGAATACGCCTCCAGTTCTGTATCACTACCAAACAACAATTCGCTTACTTCCGAGCCCTCCTGTCCCCTACATACTACATACACGCCCCTCTCTCCAAGACTTTTGCATTTACCTCCCTCACCACCTCATTCATAAACAAATTGAACATCCATGGTGATATCACACCTCCCTACCGCAGATCAACCTTCCTTTGAAACCATTCACTCTCTTCTCATCCTTCTCGTATACATGCTTTACATCCTTATTAAAGACTTCTGACTACTTCTAGCAGCTTTCTTCCCACACCATCTATTCTTCACACCTTCCACAAGGGATCGATATGAACCACATTGTATGCTTTCTCCAAATCTATAAATGCCACATGCGAATCCATCTGTTTCTCTTAGCATTTCTCACATATTCTTTAAAGCAAACATCTGATCCACACATCTTCCGCCACTTCTGAAACCACACTGCTCCTCCCCAATCTGATGCTCTGTACATGCCCTGACCCTCTCAATCAACACCTTCCCATACATCCTCCCAGGAACATTCAACAAACCTATACCTCTGTAATTCAAACACTCACCCTTACCCTCCTGCCCCTGCACAACAGCCCCATGCATGCATTCCGCCAATCCTCAGGCACTTCACCATGAAGTATACATACATTGAATATCCTCACCAACCAGTCAACAACACAGTCACCCCCTTTTTTGATAGATTCCACAGCAATACCATCCAAACCCACTGCCTTGCCGGCTTTCATCTCCCGCAAAGCTTTCACTACCTCTTCTCTGTTTAGCAAATAATTTTCCCTGACCCTCTCACTTTGGACACACCTCGACCAAAACACCCTATATCTGCCACTCTATCATCAAACGCATTCAACAAACCTTCAAAATACTCACTCCATCCCCCTCTCGCTTCACCACCACTTGCCATTACCTCTCCATTTGCCCCTTCACCGATGTTCCCATTTGTTCTCTTGTCTTATGAACTTTCTTTACCTCCTTACAAAACATCTTTTTAGTCTCCCTAAAATATAATGATACTCTCTCATCCCAACCCTCTTTTTCACCTCTTGCACCTTTCTCTTGACCTCTTGCCTTTTTCTTTTATACATCTCCCAGTCATTTCCACTATTTCCCTGCAAAAATCGTCCAAATGCCTCTCTCCTCTCTTTCACAAACAGTCTCACTTCTTCATCCCACCACTCACCACCCTTTCTAATCTGCCTACCTCCCACCTTTCTCATGCTACAGGCATCTTTTACGTAAGCCACCACTGCTTCCCTAGATACATCCCACTCCCCCCACGTCACCTGCTCTCACCTTTCTCCCAGCACTTCCTCACACAAGTCTCCTTTCCAAGCTCACTCACTCTCTCCACTCTCTTCACCCCAACATTCTCTCTTCCTTTCTGAAAACCTCCCCACCTCCACTAGACAGTGATCAGACATCCCTCCAGTTGCCCCTCTCAGCACATTAACATCCAAAAGTCTCTCTCTCACCTGCCCATCAACCAACATGCAATCCAACAAAGCTCTCTGGCCATCTCCCCCACTTACATACATACGTACACTCATGTATATCTCTCTTTTCAAACCAGGTATCACCACTTCCATCTACAACACTGAACACCCCATGTACACCATTTATACCCTCAACTGCCACATTTGCATTCAAATCACCCATCATTATAACCCAGTCTTGTGCATCAAAACTGCTAACACACTCACTCAGCTGCTCCCAAAACACTTGCCTCTCATGATCTTTCCTCTCATGACCAAGTGCATAGGCACCAATAATCACTCATCTCTCCCCATCCAGTTGCAATCCACCCCAATTTGAGCCTTCGAGGAGGATGAGCACTCCCCGCATGACTCCTTCTTTTCTTTCCCCTTTTAGAAAGGGGAAACAGTGTACATGTATTTATTATACACTAACATTACTGTGTTTTCCCATTTTTACTACTTCTTGTATGTCTGTTTGTTGATCCCTGTTTACCCTAATCTAGTTGATGATGGTTTTTTAATGTTGCATATTTGATAAAATGGCAAGAATTCGAATGGATGGTTTGTTGGTACAAGCAGTACTGTATTTTTTTTCAGGTGGCATTGTGTTGTTATATAGAGGATTATCAGGTGAACAGTAGTTGGTGTTATATTACTGTTCTTTTTGTCCTTCCACCTCCCCTCTCTTATGTATGTATTCTCATTCCCTTGTGTTTTGGGTGTTTTCTGGTCTTTTTAGGAGGCTTTAAGTGTATAGACCTCACATGAGGAGTTATGCTGGAAACGTAGATTAGATTTACAAGTAGCACCCCGAGTTGATATCATTACCAGAACCAGTATACATTACTTCCAACTTTTTTCTTCTGTTTTTAGACAGAGGTATTTCTGGCAGATGCTTTGTCATTGTGGATTTACAGGAACCAGAATTATTTTTTTCCTCATGCTCTTCCCCCTCAGAAAAGTTCGTCTTACGTAGGTAGTTTTTAGGTTTAGTAATGCTGGTAACCCCCAAATGGGACTACCAACCTTGATGGCAGAAACCTCTTCAGCTATGTTTGAAGCTTTGATTGATACTTTATGTTTTTGCAGGACTCTGACCGCTAGTCCTAGGTTCTTGCCATGTATTTTCACTTAATTATTTTATAGGCAGGGATTTGTAAAATACCTCACAGAAGATCCTTTACACAGCCTTTGCCCTTCAGCTCAAGCCAGTATCATTTGGTGTGAAAAGGTTTTGTCATTCCTTGAGAATTTGATGTCTCAGTAATGACAAAAGCCTTATGTTTAGAGTTCTTCTCTAGCCTTTATCATGGCAGAACAAGGCTGGTAAGACTACTGCTTCTAATAAGAGTTTCCCTCAGGAATCCCTGTCTCAGGGTTTTAGTCTTAATCTGACAGTCTCAGTTTGGGAATAGCTTCTTCGAATTTTTTTTTCTTGGTTAAAAAGAGTTGTTGCTTCTACCTCATAGCACACGTAGGAACTTCTCTCTTAGACCTTTTGTAATTTATTTTTCTTTTTCAGCAATTAATTCCTCAGTGTCTTCGTATTAAATTTTTTCTTCTAAGTTTGGGCTCTGAATTACTACATGTTATGTCTAGCCTCAAGAATCTTTGTGTTTGCAATGACAATCTCATAAAGATTAGATAAACCTAAACCCCAGTTTTTTGATAGAGATAAAACTAATAGATTTCGAAACAGCTCTGTCGTCACATTCTTGGAAAACTTCACCAAGAAAGTATCATACCTTTTGCGCTGTCAAATCTCTTAGAGGCCTTTTGAATTTCACCAGAGATTACCCATTTGTTTTCCCATTCAAGTAGGCAGTAGTTAATAGGTAGTCAACTACCAAGGAGGTATATTACCAGGACTACCTGCCAGGGTATTGGGATGGTTTGTAATGGCTGTATAGTGAGCCAGCACTTAAGTAGTTGTCAAGTTGCACTTCTCTGACCCAGGTAGCTGTCTTTTCGTTCTCCCTCACCTTCATGTGGACTACTGGCATTCTGTCCACAAACATGCGATCTCTCCTTGTCGCACATAACATTTGACCTGGGCTGTATGCTAGAGCACATGTGAGAAGTTGTCCTCTGCCTTAACTGTTCTCATTACCTTTTATTGAAGAAAATCATAATAGGGTCTTTAGCATCCATTTTCTACCTTTAGGAGTCTGATTCCACTGCACCTCCAAATCTCTGTTGATTATTTCTTCAAGGGGTGGAGGGTTAGTTTTATTCAAAATTTTTCTCTCCAAGCATTCTATTCAAGCAATTTTTACCATTCTTGTTGCCAAACCCTGCCTTCCTGACTTTTTATAAAAGTCTTTCTCAGTACCTACTGTGACTGCCCTGGGACTGGCACCCATGATCTATGCATTGTGAGCTCTTAGTAAGCTAACAAGAGTGGATCAGTGACATAGTTGATCATCTGAAGGCAGGCTTGAAATGAGCAAGTGGCTGTTATCACATTTAAGCAGTTCACAGAGGGTGACGGTAGTGCCTCCTCACTGGAAATCTTGAGGGTTGGAACATCCTGACCCATATATTCCCAGGGAATATATCTCATGCTTGTGGAACACTGTCTTGGAGAGAAAAGGTTTTTCAGTCCTCAAAACTCATATCTTATGATTTTTTAAATTGAAATGTATTTTTCATAAAATGCTCAGGAACTTTAAATTGAATTAATTGATAACCCAATCCGTAGGTTATAGTAGTAATGAGTGTTACGTGCTCACAGTTCCCCTTTTAAGAAATTAAGTAACTGGATTCTCACTCTCCTCACATGAATAGTGTCACAATTAGAGGGGTTGATCAGCCTGACCTGTACCTTTTATTTCTCAGTATTTGGGTAGAAGTACAAAAATGCTTAGGTAGCCTAAGAAGTCCATGTAATAAGGCAGCAACAAGAAATTATACTAATCAGTGGCTTTCTTTTCAGTTGACAGAAACTAACCTTTAGTATAAAGAGAGTTTTGCATGTCTATAGTAGATGGCACACTATCATAGTTTGAAACAGCAAATGAAGGTTTATAGCAACTAAAGGTTTATTTATCTGAATTTGCATGTATAGTTAGAATGCATTACCATAATTTAAAGGGGTTACTCTTTCCATCATTGTGTTGAAGGTGAATTGATAGAGCATTTAATGGTTTACTATCAAGCTGAAGATCAGATCTTGTGTGAAGATCATGAAATATTGAGATTCAAGTCTTTTACTGGCAAAGAGTCAGGGAATTGTAGTTCTGTTGAGAATTTAAAAAATTTAAGAACCTTATGCACCAAGAACCTTATGATTCAGGATCAGTTAAGGTAGGTAGATTATGGGCTGTCTTTGAGGATTAGTTTACTCAGAGGTCCCAGGTTGCAGAAAAAATGAACCATTCAAAGATGACAAAGTGGATTAACTATTTTTAAAGTGTGGGTTAGTGTCAAGAGTGAATAAGAGAACAAAGTAGATTTGTAATGAAGGAAGCAGCAATCCATTACTCTAGAACCTGTTTACTCAGTCTGTCAGCACTGTATGTTAAAAAAGGATGCAATGATCTCAATCAAGTTAAAACCTGTGTTGTGTATACTATAAACTAGCATGTTGCTTAGAGCATCAACTTAAACAACGTGGAGAAATTAAGGAAGTAGAACTAGGAAACATATATAACAATAATATAAGTGATGGGAGAATTAAGACTGAAGAAGGGTTGTTAGCAAAAATCTGGAAAATGTTACAAATATAGGAAAAGGGAGACTCTAGATTGAGGTTGGTGGGATGCCTATTAAGAAAGGATGAAGAGAGTAATCATGAAAGCAGTGGTGTTAGAATACAAGGCATAGAACAGGGTTAAGATGAATGGTAGAAAGGGAAATGGGGATATGAGAGTGATGAGTTCCAGGGCTATGATTAGTAGGAGAAGAACCATAGGATGAAAAAAATGAAGTGGAAGAAAATTCAGGTCTGCATCCCTTTGATGTAGTGAGAGCAATAAGGTCAAAATTGAATCATTTGTAAATATCCATTGGTTAAACAATATGCATTTTGCTTAGTATTTAGATATCCATGTCACTATGAAATATGATTTGTAATTGGTCAGACCTTCATAACAGTTGAAATATTTTATTACTGAAAATACAATTTACAGGCAGAACTCATGCGTCATGGAGGTATCATGGCATCTGTTTATGGCTCAGCTCCCCGTGATGGTACCATGACCCTGGAACTCTCTTTGGAGATCAACAGGAAGCTACAGGCAGTTTTAGAAGACACTTTATTAAAGAATATCACTTTAAAGGTACAGGAAGTATTGAAATACTTATTTTTTCTTTTGTTTTAATTAATCAGTGTTAATCACGAGATATGTTATATATGTATTGAACTCTCTCTCTCTCTCTCTCTCTCTCTCTCTCTCTCTCTCTCTCTCTCTCTCTCTCTCTCTCTCTCCTGTACCTTTTCAACCTAAAATACTGGTACTCAGTATGGACTATAGCTGCTGCTCTTGTGGTCTTAATTTTCCCACCTGCATTTGAAGGAACCACTGGTTCATTAGAGGCATTTGAGGATGCCAGACACCAGCCTTCACTAAATATGACAAAGAAATATCAGCAAGGCTCAGTTTCCCAAGAAAAACCATGTAGGGTGGACATGGAATGTTCACCCAACCTGGGCCCTTTCCCTTCCTCTCCTTTTTCTTTAGTGGTAGACATAGCATTGGGAAAGCAAACCCTGGTCAGAGGCTAATCTCTGGTGAAAGAAATAAGAATAATGTAAAAAGTAGAAAGGTGATACAAAGAGGAAAAGACAAAAGGGGGAAGAGAATTCCATTGGTTCGCTGTTTGAGGGAGGAAAGAGGTATCATAAAAGCTCAGTCCTCAAGTAGCCACTCCACATAGAAACTGTAAGAAACAGCTACCAGATGTGTACATGCCAGGAGAATAAATTCAATGGTTTATAAAGAGTTAGAGGAAGAGCCACCCCAGATTTTTGAGCAGTACTTCATACTTGGTTGTATAATAGCCCTGTAGATATGAAATAACTGTTGACTATGAGATGTACATTATGTTAGGTTTCCAGGGTAAAGGCAAACATGTTTATATCATAGGGTTCACTTTAGGTCTTTTGATATTAAACTGACGGAAATGAACGACTTATATATCAGGAGAAATTGCATTTCGGCCTCATTCACTTTTAATAAGTTACTGCTGCAGAAGCCTGACTTGGTAGAGGAAATGTGTTCTTTATGAAAGAGACAAGTATTAGGAGGAGGGGATGGAAAGTGAGATGAGGTAAAGTGGAATCATCAGCATAACAGTAAATAAGGTTAGAAGTCTCCATGACTGTTGAGCTCCACTGTCGCTTCTTAGCCTTTAGTGCCTCACCCTTAACAGGCCATTGATGGAGGGTAACTCTATTGCAGTGTTTTCAGAGGCTCATACCTAGATAATGTTTCTAGCAACTACTTCTACCTAATGTGTCTACCTAACATTTCAGCCCATTGTTACAACATACTTCTTATACTGAATACTCCTAACTAATGCTCCTACCTACTACTTGTACTTAATGTTTGCCTAAAGTTCCTGCCCATTACTTCTATCTGTTGCTCCTACCATTTTGCCAAAAGGCAGGACTAGCACACAGCCCTCATTGCAGGAAAATCTAGGTCATATACTGAGAGAGGAAAGAGAATAGGTGATAGGACAGAATCCTGAGGAACACTGCTCTTGTTAGGACATAAGGAGGAAGCTGCATCAGCTGCTATTACATTGAAATTGCCAGGGAGGAAATTGTGTTTTTGGGAACAAAGAGATAAATAGAAAAACCGAAGGAAGGGAGTTTAGAAAGCTAGGAGTTATGACACACTTTGTCAGATGCTTTAAAGATGTTGGGGGCTGCAAATTAAATCTAATCAAAATTTGGAGAGAGGATTAGAGAAGAGATCACCAGTAGACCTAGCACTGTCATATCTGTACTGATGAAAAGAAGGGAATGGTATTCTAAGTGTTTAAAGAAAGTGAGAGTTAGGGAGAACATAAGGACAATAGAACACTTAAATCGAGTGGTCCTATTTCTTTGAAATGGGCAGCACTAAGACATACTTCCAGGAGGATAGGAAAGTATTTGTTTTCAGACAAAGGCAAAATAGGCAAGAAATAGTTGAAATTAGCTCAGAGGCATATTCCTTTAGTACTTCAAGGGGCATTCCATCTGGGCTTTACGCATTACCTTCCAGGAACTGGGATAGGACGTGGTTCAAATGATGAAATGATCATCTAACATATTTGCACATGTCAGGAAACCAAGAAGAGTGATTGTGAACATTATAAGAGGAAGATTCTGTCTCCAGTCACAGGGAGTTAATGTATGGAGATAATCACACACTAAGGTGTTTGGGTACACTCATTTTAAATGATCGTGGTGCACTAAGATTTAAAGACTGTAGTAATGTGCCAAGGATGAAATCTGTTTGAGGTTGTGTTTGAATATGCTTAGGTTGTATAGTTGGCTCATTTTTTTTTATCATTTCAGATTTTGCTAATATTCCACTGCCTGAGACTTATTTACCATGGAATCATTATAAAAAGGCTAAATTCACTGTACAAAAAACAC
>JAUTXX010544926.1:0-19786 GCA_032273605.1 Panulirus laevicauda | reverse complement strand
CGTGTGTGGACGTGTATGTATATACATGTGTATGTGGGTGGGTTGGGCCATTCTTTCGTCTGTTTCCTTGCGCTACCCCGCTAACGCGGGAGACAGCGACAAAAGTAAAATAAATAAATAAATAAATACAAGTCATCATTAATCAATGTACTGTATTATCATTACTGCATATGCATATGTACTTGTAAGTAATTGAAGTTCCATGTCAATAACTCTGTCCTCAACTAAATTTCTCTCCAGGTTCTGAGATGCAAGGAACCTTATGCAGTAAAGGATTCAAGATATCATGCCACTTTTGCTTTTCCTTCTCAATCTGTGATTGAAGTTTCATGTCAATAACTCTCTTCTCGACTAAATTTCTTTCCTTTTCTTTCCACTGGGTGAAGCACTTCCGGTGATTCTTGGCATTTTCTTTCAAACCATTTGCCATTTCCCGCATTAGCGAGGTAGCGTTAAGAACAGAGGATTGGGCCTTTGAGGAAATATCCTCACCTGGCCTCCTTCTCTGTTCCTTCTTTTGGAAAATTAAAAAGAAAAAAAAAGACTAGAGGGGAGGATTTCCAGCCCCCCCGCTGATTATTTCAAGGCGATCTCTCGCTTGCCGTTATGTATTCGCTGAAAAGTTTATTCGCTGACATCTGTTTGTGTCTGCGGTCGCTGGACGTGATCCTTGACAACTTTAGCCTCTGGCTTGAGGTAGACAACAACAACCGCCAAAAACTATTAAGGAGATAGTAAACGTTTATAATTACTGTAAATTTCAATGCAATGGCAGGCAATTTCTGGCAAAGTGCCCACTAGTAAGTGTTCCGTATGTCAATGGTTATTCATGAGCCATGGAAGTAGTTGAATGCGTACAACAGTTTTAAATGACTGGGGAATATTTATATTTGAAAAGAAGTCAAAAGTCATATGAAATATATGTAATGTAGTACTTTTGAAATATATGTATCGTATAATTTCAAGTATCTGTTGCTGGGAGGCTAGAAGTTCGTTAATTTTTAACATTGCGAAAATTATATTCAACCTGTGCATTTTAGTTGAACTTTATTTCACTGCAGTAACCCTTATTTTGTATTATTTTTTTGTATACGTAAGTATAAAAGAAAGGCAGTTATAACCAGAGAAACGTTACCCAAACCAAACATAACCTAAGTATGGCTAATGTAACTTAATATTGTGATAGCTGCTGGTGGAACAGAGTTCTGCAAAATAATAGATTCATTGTTATGATTTTTATTTTCATTGCTGTGCCCCTAAAGTATCATGGGAACATCCTCCATTTTCTTCTTGGCAATAGAAATGTTACTATTTTCATATTTATATATGTTCAAAGTCATATCACAAGTTTTGCTGCAGTTCATAGGATAAGTAATGACCAGCATGTTAGTGGAACTGCATTTTTCTTAGGTCATATGATGTCTTTTTAGGTCTGGTATTCGTCTTGGAAGCTCACTCCTGTACTCTCATCAGGGAGTTTTATTTGAACTTTACTGTGATTTTGAATGAACTTTACCGTGATTTTGAATACTTGTGTTAAAAAAAATGATTCCCCATGATTTGTAAGTGATTCGTGTTTGATATATTACTCAGTGACTTAATATGTTATGCATCATTATACTGCAGCCAGCAGTGGCTCCTGGACAGTCAGGACCTGATTCAGGAACGTCGCGCAGATCTGGAGGTGCTTGCTGAGGACGAGTATCACAAGGTCATGATTTTCTTCTGCAATTGTAAGACTCTTTATTCATTGTACACATAATGATATTGCTATGAAATATAGGTATCCCTTGCACACATTTAGAGGATGTGTGAATCTGGTGTTTGCTGAAAAGAATGTGTGTGAGAAATACATAGAGAAATAGAGGGATTTGTACATGGCATTTATCTGTCAATGTTTGTGAAAGAATTCTTTGGACCCTGACCATTTTGCAGTTCTTGTTAGGATTAAGGACCAGGGAGAAGTGGAGGTATGGTGTAAGGAGGAGTGAAGAGGTAAAAGTGTTGACAAGTTAGAAAGTAAATCAGAAAGAGTGTGAGGTGGAGTATGAAAGAAGGGTGACTGAAAGTTGAGATGAAAGTCCAATAGTTGTTAGGATGCAGACATGTGTGAATGTGTTTAAGATGTTTAGAGAAAGACTGTTAATCGTTGTAGGATTAGTAGTCAGATACAAGGGCGTGAGATATAAGTATAAAAGGAAAGTGCATGGTGGACGAATGAAATTAGAAATGCTATATAAAAAGAAAAAAGCATATGGTAGAGTGTTTGAAAGGAATGTACCAATGGGAGTTCAACGAAGGAAGAACAAATATAAAATGTGTAAGCAAAATGTTAAGAATGACAGAGGAAAGCAACGAAAGAAAAGATAAAGATATTGGAAGAAAGTTGAGTGAAAAGTTTAGGGAAAATAAGAAATTGTAATGCAAGGTGGTGAAAAAGGAAGGGGGGGGGGATGTGAGGGTGGAATATTAATGTGAGAAGTGAGGAAGGGGAGTTGTGGAATCAAAAGAAGGCAGTGAAAGGAAGTTGGAGAGATGGAGAGATATTTTGAAGAACTGGTGAATATGGAAGAAGGTGAGGTAGCAGAGTTATTACATCATGGGTATGGAGGATGGAAGGAAAAAGATACAATAGCAGGGCCTGTTGCAAGAAGAGAAGTAGAAGGGGTTGTTGTGAAAGGAAGACCATCTATAACATGGAGAAATAGAGTGGAAGAGTACTAGAGGTAGAGAAATGGTGGAAGAATGCACGGAATGTGAGTGTGTGAGGGATTCATGTAAGGACAGGTATAAGTGGGAACTTTTATGCCATGGCGATCCCTTTGATAGGAGTTCCCTCGGGGAATGGGTATCAAAGATATAGATAGATAGACATATTTATCCTTTTATAAGGCAGCTCAGGTAGGAAGGTGAAAATGAGCTACTGAGAAAAGGGGCAAGAAAAACAAAAAACAATGATAGAAGTAAACATGTAATCAAAGTTACCTGTAAAAACTATAAGTTTGAGGAGTGACATATAGTATGATTTTTTTTCTAGCTTCTATCAGGGTAATTTTCATGAAAAGCTTAGGATTTAAGCCTTTGACTTGCATCCATTTTTTCAGTTATTCAGCAACTTGGTGAAACTCTGAAATTGCGACAACAAGTTATTGCAACAGCAACAACGTTCCTTAAGAGGTTCTATGCAAGGAATTCTCTCAAGTGTATTGATCCTCTTCTCCTTGCCCCCACAAGTGTCTTCCTTTCATCCAAGGTTGAGGAGTTTGGAGTTATCTCCAACAGTCGATTGATTTCAACTTGTCAGACTGTGGGTAAGAAATACAGCACAAAGTCTTCATGTTTTTAGAATTCCAACTTTGAAACAAAAACAATGAACTATGATGTCTTTACAGTCTTATATCTTTGATTTTAATTTCATTACATTTATAATGGTGGATATTCATTCAACATGTCATCTGTACTGTTAGTTACCGAGTTATGCATGACTGACATACGAACACCCATATGTACAAACACAAAGAAGAAATTTATAGTTTCCCAATCCAACATATGAATTATCACTTATACATAGGTACCATGGAACTACTTTGTTTGGTGGGATGCCTCAGCTGGATGCTCCATTGTATGTTACCTTTTTGTGAAGACTGATCCCTTTACTGACTGGCTTTTCTTTTTATGTATGAAAAAAGAATGAATAGGGGATAGGGGAGAAAGAATATTTTTCTCTTATTCCCTGTGTGTTGTGGAAGGTGACTAAATGGAGAGGGAGAGGGGGGGGCTGGAAATCCTCCTCTCCAGCTTTTACTTTTCTAAAAGAAGGAACAGAGAAATGGGCTGAGTGAGGATTTTCCCTCTCGAGGCTCAGTCCTCTATTCTTGACGCTACCTCGCTAATGCGGGAAATGGCGAATGTGTAATGTCTGGGGTAAGCCATGGAAAGGTCTATGGGGCCTGGATGTGGATAGGAAGCTGTGGTTTTAGTGTATTACATATGATAGCTAGAGACTGAATATGAACGAGTGTGGTCTTTTGTGTCTGTTTTCTTGGCTCTACCTTGCTGAAGCAGGGGGTAGCAATGCTGTTTCCTGTTGGGCGGGGTCGTGCCAGGAATGGATGAAGGCAAATATTTATTATATTTGTTGAATGAACATTTTTTCATGTCGGGTAAATAGAAATTTGATATGTTAGGAATTGTTGTAAGAGGTCTGTCTGTGTACTTTTTAGCTTTTGTGAGTAAACTCATACATAATGGTCAAGAGTGGGCATTGTGTATCTGTGTCGTGGCATGTGGAATTTTATGTCTTATTAGCTGCTCCTCTCTACCTAAGGTAAAGAGGAGTCTAGTGAAAATGAAGATGCAGTAAAGATAAGGATGTAGTGAAGACAAGGATATAGTGAAGATTGTCACTGACCTGACTTTTATGGAAGGAATGACGATGAATGTAAAGTGAAAATAAGTATTATGATTATGAGGATATCGTGAAGTTCAGAGAATGCCATTTACCCATATGGATATAGTGAAGAAAGATGCTAAATGGAGGTATAATGAAGGATGTAGTGAAGATTAGGGTGTAATGTTGGCTTTTTACCTGACAGCTTAGGTCTCAGGTGCAATTATCATTCTATTTTTCAGTGAAGAACAAGTTTTCGTATGCATACTCCTCCGAATTCCCATACAGAACTAATCACATACTGGAATGTGAATTTTATTTACTAGAAAGTATGGACTGCTGCCTTATTGTCTATCAACCATACAGGTAAGATGATATAGGATACTTTCTGTGTAAAATGAATTATTATCCCACTCCAGATATATATGTATCATATACTATAGTTTTGTGTTTTCATGTTCACTTTGATGTGTAAGGCAGACTGAGAACTGAGAAACGAAATGATATTAACGAGGGCATTGCATGTATTAGGGTAATTTTCACATAACAATTTAGTAGGCGTATTTGTTACTATACTCTGTTTAAGAAGATGTTTTTGGTAAACACTATGAAAATGCATATTTTTATTGAAGTATGGATGAAAGAATATGCATTGTCTAAAGAGTTTTAGTTAATCATGTAAACTATAAAATGATGTACTATTATATTTTGATGTGATGAATGTCTCTGTCAATGAGTGGCTGAGAAATGCTAAGGATGTATAGATTAGTACTGTGGTGAATGAAGTTAAAATATAATGGAAGCAAATTTGGGATATGGTTTAGAAGTTAACTTGTATCAGCTCTGATATTGACTATCATCCCACTGACACCTGCCAGAAGTGCACATCATGTCTCATTCAAGGCTAGCTTTATTTCGACCTGTTACTGGCATAGTGCGACCTTAGTCACACTTTTTTTAGATTATGTTGGGAAATGCTGCATCTTAGCATCAGTTTCTGATGTGGTTTGGTATACCGTAATATCAAAGAGACTGCCACCATGTGACTTAACTATATATCAAAGAGACTGCCACCATCTGACTTAACTATATATCAAAGAGACTGCCACCATCTGGCTTAACTTTGTATCAAAGAGACTGCCACCACAATTGTCCCCAGGCTGCTGAACACACTGAAAATGACTCATATTCTATGGTTAACAAATCATGTTTTAAGAAGACTAGAAAACTAATAGCTATATGTAACTAATTATTCAATAAACCATTTTTTTCTTAGGACCACCTTACTGTAGTTTTTTTTTCTGATATTGATTATTTTTCAGACCCTTGGTGCAATACATGCAAGATCTTGGTGGGGAAGGGGAGGTGTTACAGCTGGCTTGGCGAATTGTTAATGATTCTTTGCGGACTGATGTTTGTCTCCTATTTCCTCCATATGAAATTGCTCTTTGTAAGTTGGAAGTTTTAAGATTTCTTTGAGAGTTGGAAACTGTTTAGTATGCCTTTTTAAAGATAACAGGTCTGGAAGTCTGTATTATTCATTTCTGTATGTTGTTTTGCTCATACAGAACTTTCAGAGTATTTCAGTTAAAGATTTACAATAGATTTAGTAAATTTTTATCAAATGTCATTTATAAGTACTTATATGTATTACAGTTGTATGTAGTAAGTACTTACATAAATTACAGTTGAATAGTATTTAAGCCTGCATTACTTATACAAACTCCTTATGAAGGTTATGATACATTTCTACCATAAGTTGTGTGCCTGTGTCTCTGATGTTCATATAGTTCCAAAATTCACACATTGATTGGTTTTGAGGATTACTATTAACTGAAAATAGACATACAGCGTCAGCATTCACAGTTTCTTCACTTAGCCTTTTCCATTTATTATTGATCACTCCATTATTGTAAAAGTACTTCTTAACATCCTTTCTACCAAATTCCTTGTTATGGCCTCTTTTTGCTCTATCTGGTTGTGCTTGTGTGAAACTTGTTAACTTTGTGAACCTATGATTTTGAGTTTTGCAGTTTGTCTAAAGAATGTATTTAATCTTACAATCTTGCTAAGATATTTGTAGAACAAAAATTACTTCAAAAGTGTCCACTACTTTCTTTCTGATCATGCGTTAAGTTTTGCAGATGTTTCAGCCCAATTCACTAAAAACTGCAGGAGTAACGTCTGGTTATCCGTGCATATTTATCATGTAATTTACCTTCACAGAACATTTATTGATTTTTATTTTGTTTTACCATATATGATGAATATTTCTTTGATATCATCAGTTTGATTTATTGTTTTTTTTCATAATAGATCAATTATAAAAGTTTGTAATGTAAAATTACGAGCCACTCCATTTACATGCAGTGTTGTCAAGGTCAGGCAAGTGCTCGCAACACTACCTCTAACTTTCATAGAGACACCTTTTCTCCTGCCTCAGTTTGATCAGCTTTCATTGCTGAAAAGTTGGTGTCCATAAAATCACTCCACTCAGTCCGAAGACAGATCATCGTTGTCAAGTAATTCAGAATCATCTTCAGCCTTATCCTCTAGATATAGCTGAGAGCTGCTTAGATCCCTTCCTAGAAGACTCACTAGAATATGCTAGATGACTGAATGCAGAGGCAATTTTTGTGCACTGCCACCTTGACAACCACCCAAGTTTTTCATGTGGTTTGGAAACGAGTTGCAAAACTTACTGCATTGCTTGGCTTGCTTGAATATTAATGTAGAGGAGTACTAGTGCATGGCTCTTTGACAAAGAGTTTCATGCGTTGCTCAGAGACACTGCAAACTGTTACAGTGCCCATGATTAAGAAGCAGGTTTTAGGATGGAGATTAGTTGACATTGATTGCTTCTTTGAGGCAGTACCATAGCAAGACAACTTTGATTGTGTAATGTTCACTGCCACATTTTTATGATGGATTACCCATGAATAGGTTTAAGAAGGCTAATTGCAAAGCATTTGGAGGTTATATTTTTGATGCTTTGGGGAAATTGACTTTTGTATATAATGGAGATGCTTTTTCAAACTGCATATTAAATGCAAATTATTTGCAGCTTGCATCCACATGGCCTGTGTGGTTCATCAAAAGGATTGTAAGCAGTGGTTTGCTGAATTAAACACAGACTTAGATCGTATCATGGAGATCACCCGGTACATCTTGAACCTATATGAGCTTTGGAAATCATACGATGAACGAAAGGAAATTCAAGGACTGTTGCAGAAGATGCCTAAACCCAATACACAATCAGTTCCTCGGTGATTAGAACCAAATGTATATGGTGCTTGTGATGACAGTATGTCTGTAGATGCAGGGCATACAACTCAAGACTTTCATATTCCAGAAGAGGAAGGTAGTTAAAGTTTGAAATTTTTCCTTCAACAATTCTTAGTAATGCCAGTTACATTTTCATTTTAGTGTTTTCCAAAGTAACTTGAATGATCTAAAGAAATAGTTTCTTTTGCATTCTCAGAAAATTATGAATTTTATATTGACATCAGTGGTTCCTTTACAGTGAAAATTTTGCCCTTTTCACATTAACTACTGTTGTATACATTATTAGTTTTCTTACATTATTTTATAATCTCTTGCACTATCAGAGCTGGTTAGTATTCTCAGGTTTCTGAAGATTTATCAGTTATGTATGTGACATTTGCTGAAGAATTCTTCAGATGGGTTTGGGTATCATTTAAGTAAAAATGTTGCTACCTGTATACTGTTTAACAAAAGAAAGCATGTTTAACATGAATAATTTTGTCCTTGATAGGTATACTATAAGGAGGAAATGAAAAATGAAAAGTTAGAAAAAAAGAAGTAGAGCTATAGTAAAGCTGTGAACAGCTTTGAGATGATGAAAAGTTGTCATGTAAGGCTAAAATGGAGTCAAAAAATGTGAAGTAGATAAGGAAGTGGAGCTCCAGAGTTTCTAATGAAAACAATTGCAGTAGGTGAGAAGAGCAGTATTTTATTTCTTTCATAGTAGTACTTTTTTGGATAACTGAGTTGTTATACTATAGCATCCAGTATTGATGATTATGAGTATTATTTTGATTTTATCTTTTGATATCTGTAATTATGTCATATGATATTTTGGTATAGGATGGTAACCAAGCTAATTTAGGGCCAAGTTAGGATGGGTTTGAGATATCTCAAAAGAGTATTAATAAGAATTAGATATTACCAGACTCTGCCTACAAGTGGTTACACTGCAGGTAAGAAGTTGCCTTTGTTTTGGCTATTTCACTCATTGGAAGGAAAGGAATATGGTCTCAAAGAAGACTCTTACTTCAAAGGAGTCCATCATATCCCTGATCCTGCATGGAGTGCAGCCTTGTACTTGCAGGAGCCACAGAAAAGGGATCTTAAGGTTATTGTTACTTATTATTATTGTAACCCTAAGACTTCTCCATGGGGTCCTGCAGTTTCAAGGCTTCTCTGTGATCATTAGCATGGTCATGAACTCCCTTGGAGTGAGAAGTTCTTTAACATGTTTGTACTTTGATGATACAAATTTGCTTAAAGTGAATTTTCTCTTGTAGCATAACCACAAGCAGGCAGAGTCCAGTAATACTGGATCCTGGGGATTATGTGATAATAAAAAGTCCCTTATTTATATACTGAGCACTCTTACATTGCAGAAGTCATTTTTTGCATTGAGGAGAAATGTGCTCAGAGTACGGGTACTTCGGCATAATCATGAAAGTAAATGAGAAAAATAGCCTTTCACTTTGTGTTTTCTAATTTGTTTTATCTTACATATTACAGTCTTCAGTATCAGCATATCTCTTTATATCTTCTGCACCATTTCTTGCTGTAGTTTAGTACTGTATGTTTGAACAAAACATCCACACACCTTAATCTTTGTATATCTCCACAGACTTCTTAAGTGTCTGTTTATCTATTTAAATCCTCTGTACCTTTTTCATTTGTAAATTATTAATGTATGTCATACAAAACATCCATACACCTTCATTTTTGTGTACCTATACAGACTTCTCCATAAGTGTTACTGGGCTCTGCCTGCAAGAGGTTACATTGTGAGTGAAAAGTCATCTTTGGTAAGGCTACATCATTAGAAATACTGTCTTGTCAGAGAACTTATCTCTCCAAAGGAGTCAGCATTTCCCCACTACAAGAAGTACAGCCTTGGGCTGCAGGGAACTTTAGAAAGAGGTCCTGGGTAACACCTGAACTCTTTATAGAAATTGGTCCCGGGGAAATTATAAATGAATAGATAAAAGAAAAAATCCTTCATGGAGACAAATGTTTTACATATGAACCTTTTCATTCTGTTCTTTTACTTTACTTTCATCGTTCCTTCATGTATATTCCTACTCATGTAACTGAAATTTTGCTTTTGAATCATTCTTCTTACTTTTTCCCCATGTGCCCATGTTGTGTCAGTACTTTGTGTTTTACTTCGTTAAAATTTCCCTCATGATAATACATATCTTTAGTAGAAGTTTCGTCACCCCTTTTTCATAACTGTGTATATTTCAAAGTTATAATGAAGGAACTTGCATTAAAATCTAGATAAGTGACAAGTTAATTTTTTTTATTGCAAGATATTTAGAGAAATAATTCCTTTCCATGTCAAGTAATGAATATCCTTATGTGTTGGAATGCAGTGCTTCCATGCTAAGCAGTCTTTTTTTTAAATTACATAATATTTGAAATTTTTTTTCTTCAGAAAATAGATGCATTTTGTCAAATTCACATTAACATTTAGATAAAGCTAAATGATTTTTATCATAAAATTAAACGATATTTATCATACACATGTGTGTTTTCTTTTCTACATTATATCTTTGTAAGAAGAGAGGAAAGTAAAAGTATAGGTTAAGAATTTTGGTGATTTCAGTCATGGTTATGGTTGTTCTGTACTTACTGAGTGAAGAGAGTCTTTTCAGTGTTATACATAAAAAGCAAAGTATACATGCTGTAGTGGAATTATATGAGGACTGTTATATCTTTTTGCTACTGTATTAGGTATTTGTAAATGATCTTAAGCTTAGTTTCAACTCAGTGCTGCCTATTACTTTTGGCTAAATAATGTGCACAGCCAATTACTTGTATCATATAGAGACTAATTCATTTAACCTGTTTCTCTTTGGTAAGGGTGGTACTTTAGGGACACTGAATTGGTTATTAGTTTGTTATGTGCCGTGTTTGTACTAACATTACTTACTTCATTCCATTTAGTCTTACCACAATCTGTCATGTATAATTTACCAAAACCACACCTCCCTATCCAGATCCAGGCATCACTGACCTTTCCATGGTATACCCTGAGTGTTTCACATGCCCTGGTTCAGTCCACTGATGGTGCATTGATCCCAGTATACCACATCATTCCAATTAACTCTATTATGGACACGCCTTTCTCCCTCCTGTATGTTCAGGCCCCGATCGCTCAGAATCTTTTACACGCCATCCTTCCATCTCCAATTTGATTCCCTGGGTCTCCTTGTTCCCTCCACTTTTGACACATATATCCTCCTTGTCAACCTTTTCTCACTCATTCTCTCTATATGTCTGAATAATTTCAACACAACCTTCTCTGCTCTCTCAACCACACTCTTTTTATTTCCAGACATCACTTTTACCCTTTCATTACTTCCTTGATCAAAGTACCTCACCCTTTGCTGTTCATCCTTGTCTGTTTGGGTTAACTCGCTAGTTTAGGTTATCGTCATTCTTCCTGATGTGCTTATAAGGGTTATTGTCTTCATAACATACTTGTTAGGGTTATCTTGTCTTCATAACGTGCTTGAGCATTGCTGTAGGGCCTCCAACACAAAAGCATCGTGTGTATGGAAAAAACCTAAGTGTTAGGTGAATGTTCTGCAATGGTCATTGCTCTGAATGTAGGAAATGGCTCATTTCACATGGATTGTATTTCACATGTATAAATTGTTAGGAGAAAAGCTTACCTTTAGGAACCACTTTTAACTTTTATTTTACATTTTACATTTATAAGAACAACCATACAGTATAATATTTGTATTGAATATGATAAAGAAATAGAATATTTCGATAAGCAGACACATACAAACACCTTTGAATTGTGACAAGTTCATTACAGCTTATAAAGCTTTTGAAAATTATACTAACAGAGTTTGTGAATGGAAAAGTATTTATACAATGTGAACACTTTTTCCTGTAGTTTGTTGCATTAGATTGCTTGTTAACAGTAATAAAACATTTAAGTGACATTGACAAACATTGCACAGATTATGTTAGTGTATTATTTGGAATAAAAGGTTTCAAAACATTTTGTCCAAATACGTAGCATTTTTAAAACTTGGTTACACTTTTTATTTCATCAGCTAAAATGAGCCTTTTCACAAAGGCAGTGGAGCTTGGAAAGCATGATTTTTTGTTTCTGATCATAAGTATGCTGTACATCACAGATCATAATTTGAATCAGTAGATTCTTGTTTAAAAGTTCTTTCCATTCTGGCCTGCCCATGGTCCTTTGTTATTTCACGGGTAATGACCCCCAAGTGGCTATCACTTTCATCATTATTGCTATATGAGGACAGGCACAGAGGTCCATGGGAAGTAGGTACCTGTATGTTCCCTCCACCTGTGTTCATTCCCATTGCCATTCCACCACCTGCTGCTGTGGCAGCCCCAAGAGGTATTGGAAGACCAACACCACCAGGAGGAGGAGCTGGTACTCCTATGCCAATGCCTCCATCACCTCCACCATATCCACCTCCAGAACCACCAGACAATCCGTTTACACCATCTCCATTTGCCCCTGTGTGATACAGAAGTTGATTAGAAAGTCTGTTCTTTGTGTGATATGTAGTTGTTTCCTAGATAAGCCAGTAAGCAGATAGGACAATGCATGTACCTTCTTTCTCCTTGCTATACACCTTCAACCCTCCATGGCAGTCATCACACAAACCAGCAATCAGTCAGCTACAATAATGGACATCCTCTGCTCTTCCAAGAAATTTATAATCTTTAAAAGTGGTGACATTGTTGTTTATGCTTACAAGTCGGGGACTACTACACCTTTTGGCCTAAATATTACACCATAGATATTTACAAAATTGGTAGGTGTGATTATGAAATGTCTTAAGGAGAAGAGATATCCAAATAGATGACTAACATATGTAGGGAGACTCTCTTTAGGTCTTAGGTAGCCTAAAAGGGAATAGAGAAGTTTGACCTATTCAGTTAAAAATGTAATTCCTGCTATTTACCTCATAGATCAGTGAAATGGTTGGGTTTAGTTGAAGGAACATGAGGACAGATCTTGTCGTTTTCTCTTAAATTTTCAAGCTGAGTGTCAGGGAAGGGTAGATATTAATGACTGAAAAGCAGAATAACCTGGAAAGACTGACTTCAAGAAATTTAAGTACAGCTTTTTAGAAAAGTCATCACAAGACATTCAAAATTCAAAGACACTGAGACTGAAAAGGTTATACATACCACCCAGGAGCATTTCCTGTAGAAGATTGTCGATCCTGGCTACTCCAAAGAGTTTAGCAAATTGGATCTGTTCAATCATCTGCCAAGTTATTGACTGCAGTACTGGAAGTGTAAGTAGGATCTCCCCAAACCTGCCACGGGATTCATATTGTCGGTCATTAATGTAGTCTTCTAACATCAACTGAACTTGGTAACGCAAAGCTTTCACCCGTTCCACGTTACGAAGACCTCGAATAACTGAAATGTAAGCAGTGATAGCTTCATTCTTTTTCATAAATACTAAATTTTCTGTCTATATCTATATAAGTTTGTTTATTTTTTCTTGTTGGAGGCTTCAGTCACGGACTAAAGTCCACATCAATGCCAGGCCTTAACTGAAATATAGAAAGGATTGTGAATGGAAAAGAGAGGAGACAAAGGAAAGTATTTAAAGATTTTGGAGAAAGTGAAAAACCTGTATTTTGAAATGTGCCAGGTCATATAAGTGCTCGATGTTTTGGTTATCTTAGTTGTATCATGGGCACGAAGGGTCTTTGGATGTTTTGAAGCAGTGTTTGTAGCGTTGTAGGGATTGGTTATACCCACAGCATTGATGGGAAAGTGTGACGTGTTTGGAGGGTTTGGTTTCTAATGGGTGGACAAAAGGAAGGGTGGAGATTAAGGCTGAGTTGGGAGGGCGTTTGTTTAGTGCTTGTTGGGTTATTTCAGTGTGCATTTGTTTTGTCATTGTTTTAATTGTTGGGATTGGGGGAATTTGTATGTCGAATTTACTGAAGTGTGAGGAAGAGTTATGCTTTTTATTTCTACTGTGTGGCTGGTGGTTAGTTATTGAATGTTCTGGGTGAGAGGGGTGTAGTGCTGTGGATATAATTGAGTGTCAGGGATGTTGAGATGGGATCGTATCAGATATATTAGTTTCACTCAGTAGGTTTTGACTATTTGTGGTTTCTAGGTTGCCAGTGATTGTTATGAGTCCACAATTTTGTATAGTATGTAGCTTTATTATACTTGCTTTTAAGAGAAAGGAATACCAGGCAGATGCTGCATTTGTCTGGAATCAGGTACTTCCTGAGCCTTTGAGAGAAAGGAACACTAGGTAGGTGCTACTGTTGTGTGGAATCAGGTACAGCCTAGCCCGAACCCTACCCCCTGCTCTCCATACGTTAGACTGTTGATATGAGAATGGGTAGTGCAGGAGTTTTACCGAAGGCAGCAAAGTTGTTATGACAGTTTACACACTTGAAAGATTTTGAGTTAAGACTGTTCATCATTTGATTGTTATTTTGTGTTTTGTGAACTCAAGAACTGTCAGTTTACTGAAAGACAGTTTGTTTAGCCATAATTTAAGGCACTGGTATGATAAGAAGAGGGAGAATAGTTGTAAATGATGTAGTATGAATCACTTGTTATTTTTCAGCAGGCCTAATTTAGAGATTGTAATCATCTTTGAATACATGGTGAACTAGGGAAAAGTACATATCTGAAGATGGAAACTATGTTTCTCACATAAGAAGAAAGAAATCGATATATCTGCCACATGTATATCCAGATTACTACCTGTTTTAGCTTATGAAAATGGAGACTTTTCCTTTTCAGGAGACTGGCTTGCATAGCACAGGAGCATATGACATGCCAGCTGCACCCATGAGCATAATATAAGGCACTGGAACTGGCTAACAGTAAGTGAGATAGTGTTTTAGAGAATGTAGATTTTAAAGGATTGATAGTGTGAGGAACAGTGAAATTCATGAGGGCTTTGGAAATGGAAATAAGCGATGGAAAAAGTTGTCAGTAAGAATGATAGGTAGGAGCCTCTGCAAATACTGTGCTAGACTTGCCCTCTGCACCCTGCAAGTGGCCTGATAACGGTGAGGCACTGAAGGATAAGAAGTGGCACTAGAGTTCACTAGTTATGGGGACTCTTTTGCTGTGGCCACCACCATGAGGGAGTTTTAGAAAGGAACAGGTATCAGAGATATAGATAGATAGATGGATAGAAAAAATAAAAGATGAATGTTTTAGTGTAACTATCATAAGGAGGGATGTGTAAGCTGTGTTAAAGGGAGGTATAGAGGGTTATGTGCATGGCATTGAGAGCAATCACGTACCTTAAGGCAAACAGTATTGCACCCCCATGAAAGAGGGATGATAATGTTTTCTGGGGCCCCGTTTTTTTTTAGTTTTTTAAGAACTGACAAAAAAAGGAAAAGAAAATGAGATCCTAAATAAGGCCAATAACATGCTCATAATGTAAAGTGCATGTAGTGTATTATGTAACGAAGACAAAGTGAGGACAAGGGTATTTGGGTTACTTTTGAAATAAAAATAAGTAGGGTTTGAGAAAAAAGCTCAGGTCCCAACCCCTTAATTGACTTGGCAGTGACCTCTCCATCACCCACTTTCTATCAGGCTTGGTTTGGTGAGGGACATGTCATTATTTGTGCTTCAGGATGAGAGTTTTGTACTTGTTGCTTCTTCGAGGGACTGCTTTGGCTCTGAGTACCCTAGATAACCTGACAGTGTTTGTTTTGATTGATGATGTCTAAATGCAGCATGTATGGCAAATGGGTGAGAGCACATAGAAAATTATTTAAAAAATGGATACATATTTAGAAAGATGAACAAAGGAGTGGAAATAACAATAAAGCACTGGGTTTTCTTGGGAGACAGGGAGACATTATGATATACTTTATTTCCATACATAAACTTGAAAGAAATTGTCTTTGGCTTACCAGGATCAAAGAATACAATTGCTTTAAGACATGCATACTCGTGCTCGTCCAGCTGGACACTTCGCAGGGGCTGAATTAGCTCATCTATTACACGCTGACCAATCCTGCTGATCTCTATCTCTGTCAACAAACAAGACATTGATAAGAAAAAGACAAAAATATGTTCTTTACCTTCTCGTCACCTCTGTTCAGATCACTGTGCAATGTCTTTATAGAGAAAGTTGAACTCTTTGGCTGCTCCTTATACTAACAATATTTCGTCACTTGGTTGTCCATATGAATTTCAACTTTCACAGCATATATAGTTTAATCTTCAAAATTTTCTCTAATGCTCATCTTGTCTATACTACCATAAAACTTTTTCCAGTTTTCAACTACTCCCTTTTTTATTTAAGCAATGCAGGTACATTGAATTTCCTAAACTGTGATCAGCTTTCCTAACAGGGTAAAAAAGGTAGTATTGAAATTTGAAAGCAAGAGCTTGGAATTTATTCCTGCCAGCTAGTTTTAACAATATCTTCTTCATATGTTATCAAAACTAGTTTAGAAAAAAAATTCCTGGCTCTTGCTTTTAGTTTTTGTTTTACTTTTTCTGTATTTTCACTTTACTCCATTAATTTCTGTAGGGAACACCCATCTTCTAAATCTGTTATTTTTGGAAGAAATTAATGTCTTCTGTCTTGTTATGGGTTGCCTGATTATGTACTACCTACATCCCTCCTATGGATAAGAGCAGTTCTTGTGAAAAATGTATAAATTTGTTCATTTCCCAATAATGTTTCTCTTACCATCAGAATGTACCGAAATTTACAGGTATTCAGCAAATTGTTCTGGCTCTGATACTTTCTATTTTTTTAGTGTATGTGTGTAATTACCTATTTGCACTGTACAAAAAGGGAGTTTTACACCTGCAGGGCCCCATTTTTTAGTATGGAAAAGTTTTGATTTGAAATTTAGATCGAGTGTGAATAATTACCCATTTGTTTTCCTCGGTAGAGAGCTTTACATTTGTAGGGCTACACTACCAAACCTCAAATAGTCTGTCATACAGTCTTGTATTTTTTAAATACTCTCTATGTTGAATTCGCCTTTGCATAGTTTGTTCTGTGTCATCTACTCTGTTTTTGGAAAAAAAATTCTGTATTGATAGTTTTTCCTTAGTTTCTTATGTGAATATTATCTATTATTGTTACTAAAATGCATAGTGTCAATTCCATCCACAAAAAAGATGGAAAACAGAAGTAATTCAAAGTCTTATATTATCAGACTTAAATTTTGTACTTAAGTAGATGACTTGGAATATATTTCCTCATGAATGTGAAAAGTGGTGTTGACATATATGATTAGCTGTTTGTTGCTTGGAACACCTTGTTACTTTAACTAGAAAAAAATGAAGTGGGACAAAAATTAGATGCTTACCAGTATATTTTTTTTATTTATTTTTTTTACTCAGTAATGTGTAATGTTTTTCGTGAATTAAGCTTTAAGAACTTTGACCCACTTTGTTTGCATAACAGAACAGCATTCTTACTTGAATTTTACTCAAATCTTCCTCAAACCATGTAAACAACAAAGCTTCATCTAGCTGGGTCAGTCTAACCTGAGGAATTCCTAAGGATGACACAGTCATTACCGAGGAGGATCATGTCCTGCAGGTTCATAGAGCGCCAGGCAGCACCTAGCAGGAGGTGCTCCCCTGCATGGGCCCGTAGTAGCGCCACCTGTGGAAAGTAAGGCCGTCATTATACCTGGAGCTGGTAAGTATATGTGCTCACTACACACATAGATAAGGGAGTGAGATTCCTCACTTCACGTAGGTTCATCTTTACACCTGGACATGGTAGGTTCATCTCTATACCTGGACATGGGGGTGTTAAGTTTCTTCACTACACTTAGACATGGAAGGTAAGGTTCATCATAGTACATAGACATGGTTGGTAAGGTTCATCGCTACACCTGGACATGGGAGGTAAGGTTCATCACTGCACTTGAACATCGAAGTTAAGGTTCATCACTATACCTGGATATGGTAGATAAGGTTCATTTCTATACCTGGACATGGGAGGTAAGGTTCATCACTGAATTTGAACATGGAAGGAAAGGTTCATCACTATACATGGATATGGTAGGTAAGGTTCATTACTACACCTGGACATTGGAAGTAAGGTTCATCACTACACCTGGACATGAGATGTTATGTTCATCGTTACACATGGACATGGCCATAATGTAAGGCTCATATCTGCTCCTAGACAAATGGCAGGGGGAAAATCTGAAACAGCATCTCAGAAGGTTTTGCTGCTCCATATACTTTGGTCACTGATAAGCATCTGGAAGGTATTGACTAACTTTTAGTAAACTGTGGAACTCACACGATGGCCAGCGCTTGCTAACGTTGTCCATCAGTCTTTGGGGCACTACTTAAGTATTTTACTTTGCGAGTAATACCCCACAGGCTTCATTATATGAAAACAATCTGAACGACAGTACTTTGAAGACGTGAAGCGCTCTTGGCCCTGATGGTGGATGTTAATCTGATTGCCATTACATTTTGGATGTTACCTGATAGACGTTACCCTATGGACATTGACCGATGGACTTCCCGTTATGGTTAGCAGATGATGGACATTTTATGTTAAGGTACTCGTGTGCTTCTCATGGTGGAAATTAGATAAAGGAAAGCACGTGGCAGACAGTACCAGTTAGAGCTCACCTGGTGGACAGAAGATGGAGGTTACGTGACACGTTACTTGCTGGCCCTCACCTGGTCATCTAGGACGAGGTCACAGAAGGCGGGTATGTACTTGGCCCACTCTACTAGGATGAGGAGCTGCTGCTTCATGCTGTCGCACACGTCCATCATGCCGGCAACCTTCTTGCTCATCACGCTTACTTCACCCATCGCAGGGGAGAACTGCCAGGGGAAAGGTAGCATTTTCACATTTTTGTGTCGGTTGTTTGGTGTCCACAGACGTATTTAACAGGTCATTAGCACTTTTTTTAAGCTGATATGGCACCGATAACTGAATGCCCCAAACAAGACCATATCATGTCAAATACACGTCTGTGTGCTACTGGGCTGTGCCTGGAACACCGAGAGTGAAAAATCACCTTGGCGAGGCTTTCTCATTACGACTAAGGTCTCGTCAAAGAACATCTCACTCCAAAGGAGTCCATATTTCCTTGCAACTGGAAGTGGCTCAGCCTTGGACTGCAGAAGACGTTTAGAAAGAGGTGCTAGGTAACATCAGGACTAATTCATAGAAATTGGTCCTGGGATGATTAGAAATAAATGATAATTATTCATAGAAAATGGTGTTGGGATGATTAGAAAAACAAATGATAATTATATGTACATATATATCCAAGCCAGGTACCCATTTTGTCAAGCAACCTCTAAGGTAGGATGACTAGCTAGGTTGACGGTGGATCAGGAATTAAACCTTATCGGTCTCCACCTCAGGCGGCCCGCGAATGCACCGGTCAGCAAAGCTAACCGCAACACCACGAAGTCAGTCAGATTAATGACCGTTTTTGTTCTTTTCATAACACCAGGGTATATCATTAAAAGGCAAAAATTAGGAAATAAAAAAAATTCGCCTGGCGTGGCTGGCGAATTTTTGGTATGTACTGCGAACAGCGACCCAGGTCGTCCAGAGAAAGAGCTGGAAAACATATAATTAAAGAGACGAAAGGAGATATAGAATCAAACAGAGAGACGGCTCACCTGGCGGGAAAGGTGGTCGGCGTTTAGGATGGTGGAGAGGGACATATTGCTGCCGCCGCCGCCCGCTTCGTCGTAGCTGGGTCGGCGGGTGCTGATCCGGTCACGCTCGTTCTGCACGGCTGCCAGATATTAAAGACAGAATGAACTGTCATGAGACAAAGGCCTTCGTCCGGGCCGAGATCTGGAGTCTGACATGACCAAGATACAGCAGGACCCTACACGCACACGTTCACAATGTCATTGATCATATGTTTGCATGACGCAAAGAAAGGAAACTCAAGAGGTCATAAAATGAAAGAAAAACACCTTTTAGAAAAAAGATGTGAAGTTCATTTGTTATATGTATTAGAAAATACCAAGTGATGAAACTTTGAATGCATATAGCATAGAGAAGGTTAGAATGGTTTATAACAAGTTCAAGAGATGGGGCTCCGTCAGCTTTAACTCCCCGTACAGTGCAAATACATGAATCGGTATATTCCA
>JAUTXX010544915.1:0-10520 GCA_032273605.1 Panulirus laevicauda | reverse complement strand
ATATATGGGTATATGTAAATTCGTTCTTTATCAGCGTTTCCGTGTCAGCGAGGCAGCGCCAGAAACAAAGAAATGGCCTCATTCTCTCACATCCACTCCATCCATAGCTGTTATGTATAATGCAACGAAACCAGATCTCCCTATATACAACCAGGCCCCACCGACCCTTACGCGGCTTCCCCTGACCGCTTCATACGCCCTGGTTGAACCCAATGCCAGGATGTCGCTCCCAGTATACCACATCGCTCCAATTCACTCTATCCTTTGCACGCCTCACACCCTACTGCATGTTCAGGTTCTGTACATTCACAGCGTCGCAAACTCCATCCCTCCACACACACAGAAGCACACATTATGCAAACACACGAACATGTTTTCTAAGAGTGTATTCCTCAAAGGGCCACCAACAGAAACAGCTCTGTGGATCAAGAATCCCATGGGATGTACCATCTTAAGTCTGAAGCGTTCGGGTTAAGAGAGTGGCAGAGAAAACATCGAAGTTAAGCCAGAATACCCGTGCTATATCACCAGATTTCCAACCCATCAGTTTTATCCCGATCTAGGACTCATTCCAAAGGGCGAATCTAAAATATGACCTCCTGTTATTGCTTCTCAAAGTCCATTATTATAATGACTAGTATCATTCATTTAATTAAGCTTCAGATCCTATAACAGATATACAGCGTCAATAAATCTATATCATGGATAAATACATGTTTCAGTTCACATGACCTGGAGATACAACAGGTAAAATATTAGGGTTTAAATCTTAAGGGAGTGTAGAACTGGGACCAGTCGTCTTCCTCCTCCTCCAGTGCAGTCCCCACCCGAGGACTGAGAACAGTTCCCCTGCGGCACAAGGTATAACTCATGTGGCCGTGTGTGAGGCAACACGATCCCACCATCTGTCAAAGGGTCGCCCTCATTTACCTGCTTCTTGTCTGACGTGCAACATGCACAGAGATGATCTTGGACCCAATGATATAACCAGACAAAAAAAAAAAAAAATAGAAAAAACACAAGGAATCCAAGCACACGCAAGCAACTTAAATCATAAGCAAACCAAACATACACTCAATACTTCCAGTCACTGATAATCCACTCCGGAAACAAAGTGAGGAAAGAAGGGCCAAACGACTTCGCAATTAGCATGTAACACACGAAGACAAACAACGCCCGTAAACCAATCAACACACGGACCAATCACACGCAAGCCAAAGGATAGAAACATAAGCCAGCAACACACTTGGGGCCACCTACATCAGGGTACGGAAAACGAGTCTGCATTGTGAACCTCACCGTTCGTGTAACATGAAGCTTCGCTCTCTTGCTTCCGAGAGAAAAATATTCATCTGGCTCGTCAAGCAAAGAACATACACCATGGACGGCAGGTCCCGCATTACGGTCGACGTGGGGAAGACAGAAGGTCTCGTGGTATAGTCGACGCTGGAGAGACAATAAGAGGTTCTTTGTCTCATTCGACGTGTCCTGGGAATGCCGTCTAATCTTAGTCGACACAAGAAATACAACCATCGACCTTCTACCACTGTGGCTCTCGAAACAAGAATCATCTCATGATATTCTTACGTAATCCCACGTGAATCTCTCGTGTTACTTGGTTTCACTGAGGTTCTGTTGGTTTGCAGTGCAAGGTCTTGATCTCTTCTTGTTTTCTAATCGTCTCCTTAGAAGTTTTTATGTAATATATGTCATAATCACTTAATGTTTTCTGTTTTTCGGAGGCCAGTTGCATCGGAGAGAATTAACGTCATGGCATTTTGATCATCCCCGGTAAAGGTCCTGTGAAGCTTTCTGGAGAAGACGTGACGAGGCAGCTCCTGCTGTACCCCAGCCGGGGCGATCCGCCGCCACCGCCCCTGTAAAGGCATCCGTGCACATGGGCCGCTCGCTGTGCCTCGGCGCCTAGAGGTCAGGTTTACGGTGTCCACAGACTAATTTACAATAGAAGCACCTCACACTCAGAGTCCTGTGTCCTAACAGCAGTATTCAGAGCCACGTAAGATGTGTGACATGATGGGCAGGTCTCCCGAGATACAGGGTGCTCCATCTCGAGTGTTTCTTAAACCTTATCGAGGATCCTGTGATGCTGGACGGGATGGCCACCAACCGCCATGGTCGAAAAATTATCCTTGGTTCGTGAGTCAAGATGGCGTCTGGACACTGATTAACTCCCGATTTTTCCTCTCTCTCTCTTCCCTTTTTTTCCCCTCCTTATATTATAGCCTGTTAGCCTGGAACCTCGGCTTCCATTGGTATCTGAGTGAAGGGATCTTCCTTCAGAACAACCGACTGAAGGAGAACCTTCCTTCAAAATAAATATCTGAGGCAAACCAGACGGCCGCCTCTGACAGCCTGGACTTGTTGAAGATTAACTATAATCGGCTCTATTATATTTAACGTGATATAATCGAAAACGCATCTCGCTTCCACTTACGATAAGGCGCCTCTGCCTCTACTACACAAAGGTGAGAATGGACCTTATATGAAGAGCCCAAAGCAGTAGCTGGCATCTTCGTCTCTTGTAGACGATAATAAAGAGGAGAAATACACCTCCGGGCCCAGGCAAGTAATGGCGTGGCGCATTCCCAAATCGAGACCTTTAAAACGAGCCAATAAAAACGAACAGTCGAATATAAAATACGGATTTTCGGAGCTCCGGTCATCTGTCATCGCTCGGCCGGATTTGAGTGCATGGGGTTGGCTGCGAGTTCGGCTTATGTTTGGGTTTAAGTGTCAATCTGAATTTGGGTTTGCGCCTTCGTCTGGTCTTGTGTCTGAGACTTGGCTTGTGTCTGGGTACGGTGTTGTGTGTGTGTGTGTGTGTGTGTGTGTGTGTGTGTGTGTGTGTGTGTGTGTGTGTGTGTGTGTGTGTGTGTGTGTGTTTGAACGTTAAGCCTGATACTCAACATAAGCATGAATTCAAGCTTGATTTGAATTCACGTTTAAATCTAGACTTAAGCCTGAGTCTGTGGGTTAGGGACTTCAAGTCCCGGCTTCGGTTTCTTCAACCAACATTGAGCTTCACTGTGAGGCTTCGAACCCAGTGAATTCCAAAGTCTGACAATCGCGTGATGATGAGGACGTGTAGATAATCTATTAGTAAGGGTAGGATCCGAAACTTCTAGTGAGTATATGAGGTAACATTCCTCATCTCTTATAATACTCACACGCGTACGAGAACAGCAACATTCACGGGCAAGCTTTATGACTGTTCTGTGAATCTGAGCTACAGAGTGAGTTGTGAGTGGCAGCTCTCAGAGGAAGAGTGTGGGAGAGTAATACCTAAGGTGGGGCGGCTGTTAGCGAGGGATATAGGCAGAGTATGGGCTTGATAAGGCTTGACGTAGTGGAGCTAGACAAGGAAAGAGGAGGAGTTGGTGTTTAAGTAGACGTGACAACTTAAGGGCTACATCTTTTAAAGGTTAACGTATAAGGTACACGAACAGAACGCTGAGGTAGGACCTGCCTAAGTCAAAGCTACGTATGGCTTGAGTGAGGATCAGTCATACATGGTGAGAGCCTAATAGAGTGAGATTGCACAGACCGACAGTTGGGTAAGGCTTAGTGGAGTGAATATTAGGCAGGTGCTTGACAGTGTGAGGGCTGGACAGTTTGAAAATTACGAAGCCTTACAGCTACATGAAACGAGGTCCAAGTGGGGCTACACACGCGGGCGAGGGTTCTGACGGAAAGCTTGCATATTCAAGGTTGGGTCAGGCATGGCTAAGGCACAGCGTGGGCTAGGCCGTTACGGGTCAAATCAGCGACGGTTCACAATAGAGTCTGGTGGAGCCAATCAATAACAGGCGGACGGAACACCGTCAAAACGGAGACAGTCCGTCCTAACCTGTCGACGAAATCCTTCAGTCACCTTCCTACCAGTACGGTAAGGACGATTCCACCATCTGCAGCCATCAACCACTGGGCCTGCGTCTACCGTGCACTCTGGCACTCTTTCATTTTGAGACCCGTGCTTGTTTTCTACATGTATTAATCTGGGTTACAGCACGACCCAATGATAAATGCGGGTTATACCGCGGGCCAGGTGGGACGCCGCGGGTGTGAGCCGGACCAATTGAGGGGGTCTTAAGCCGTCCGGGGCATGGAAGGGCATGTTCGGGACTTTTAAGCTGCCATCAACGCCTCGCCGGGACTCCTCCACCCCCAGACGCCCACAGCTGGGCCACGTCTGCCAGCTGCGGATGCCATGGACGCCTGATCACTGTACCAGGCCACAGCTGCCTACCTGCCCACCTACTGCCACCAGTCCTTCACCCTAACCTGTTGAGAGGTTGTGGCAAAGATACGTACACAATATTGCCAAACGAATTGATTACCCACATTTACGAAAATTCATTAATCTAGAAATCATCTGAAAATGATATACAACTACGTAATTAACTATAGTTTTGTAAGCCTCAATCAGAAGTCGTAATTTTTCTCCAAGTAGCGTCCAAATATGTAGAAATACTATATTGTACTATTCTTTTCTCACAAAACATTGCCAGTAGTCATGAGAGCTAACGACATGATTAAGTGTCGTGCACTTCCCGAGCGATAGTTGCTTGTTAACACCTGCACTGGTTAGGGCGAAAACTCAGCAAAGAATCTTGACAAATGACGTTGTATGTTAGACACACAAACCATTAACGTTAACAACATACGTAAACACCAGGTGTAATCATACCCAGTTCATGCACATTCTGTCGCTATAATGTCCAGTGTGTGTAATATGCCTTAACCTTCTTTGTATTACTGTCATTGTTAACAACATGTCTAGCACCAGTATATTCTGTAACTGTATGCCCAACATGTAATTTATCTTTGACCTTTAATTTTGCTATTACTGTTAACGACTTTACGCGCCACCACGTTCTGTATCATATACACACCTTACTGTAACTTGTTTGTGTGCATACTGTAACTGTAAAGTTAACGGGATGTTCTGTATATGCATGATGTTCAAAACTTGCTTTGTACTACACAAATATTATAACCTATGTTGCTGTCTGCATCTCTAATTATCCTGTAATTATATATCATGTATTTGATGCATCCTAGACCTCCCTCCCTCCTGACGGGAGGGGAACCCCCTTGGGTCCCTGGGCCCCACTCGGGCCCACCTGTCACCCTCCTATGTCCAGGTACTGTACCCACTGTACGCTCTATACTGGCCTACTCCACCTACCCCTAGATATATGCCCTTTACCCATACTCTCATTGAAATGCCTTTTCTATGCTCGTCTAGACAATATACTCTTCAAAACTAAAAACTGTTCTTAACAAAGGATATCAACACTGACGTGTTGATTTCGTCAGGACATTTGAGAGGTGTTAAGTATTGCTTAACTCTCTTTTCCGAGTTTTTTTTTTAAATGTAGCCAATTTTGGAGAAGCATATAACTAATCAATCATCTGTTTCATCCAGTTTATAGATCCTTCATAACCTCAGTTTAAACATTTTCCAAAACACACAAGATCAAGTCTTCCACCTCAATTATATGTGAATAAGTGGACACTTTCTCCTTCACTGTTCCTAATCATTTCACTCCAAACGTTAACTGTCTTCTGACGTTTCTACCTCTCGTATCTGCTCGACACACTTAGGAGTAACTCCGGACGTTCAAATCACCTACATTAAGCTTAACTCATGAAATACAAAAACAAAAATTGGGTGTGAAAATACTTTATAAGCTTCCCGTTCAATGTCATCAACGCTAACATTGTAGCTTTTTAAAGCATTTCAACCTCTTCTAAATACATTCTCCGTGTCATGCCCTGGCACTTCAGGGTTGTCCCTGATTATGGTTATCATATCTTGCTGGTTCACTCTTGTTTCTACACAGATTATGTTACATACTTTGATCTTAGAATTACCATCATTATGTACAGTTTCCTGCAAAATCATTACACGCATATCCTTCTCTCTGGTTTATTGAGTAATCCAAAGATCTCTTTTCCTAATGTTATCAAATTTCCATGTAATTGCCTATAAAAAATGGATATCATTACCATCATTATCCACGACATTATCCTGATCCATTGTTAGAAACAAACACCACCATTATAGCCATTACTTGTCCCACCGTTTCATTATGTACTTCATGGGTATCCGTGTTACCGACAGATACCTGCATGTCCTTGCTCTTCAGTGTTCCCATAAAATCAAGGAAAAAAAAACTGCTCTCCAATTATCTAACTCGTTCGTCTCTTTTCTTACTCTGCTCTCGTTTGCACCTTGTCTTACTCTAGGAGTTGTAGCATAGCTTCACATACACATCCACTCACTCCCACGCATCCTGTCTAGCCCTTGAAGCAAATCGAGATTACTTTGGATAGGAAGATCAATTTTCCGCTCGAAATCACTCACTCGCTTCACCCACATCTTCAGTCTCTCTGTGCTTACAACTCACCATCATCACTGCCAGTGTTACTACACTGTCACTTCCTGCTGGTGATGACAGCAGTGTCAAGGGTTTCATTTGGGTCTCCTGGAACACGCCCGTGACCAAGAGCTCGCTAGCTTCTCCACCATCTGAACACTTCTCAGGGATCTTTTCCACCTTGTGTGTTGCAAGAACTTGGCGGGAGGGTCACACTACCGAGCCCTGAGCCCTTGAGGCTATCGCATACACTAGTGAGTTGGCCTCCCGGTGTAGCGTTCAACCTGACAGTGATACAGCGTGGAATATGGAGCATATCAGGAAGCTGTGTCCTTCCCAGGGAGCGATAACTTACGTCTTACCTCTCTCACCAGCCACAGTTCTCCCGACCCAGGGCAGAGGAGCTTTCTCCTCAATCAGGGCAATCGAGAGGTAGAGAAGAACACTTTTGATAAACACTTGTGTTTTCATCACCTCCACAAGTCACTGGCATAACAAATGTAGCACGAGTTGTTTACCTTCTTGACCATTGATACAGTATCCGGATTCCTCGTGACGGTGTTGACTGCCTAGCCAATGAGCCTAGGGCGGAGCACTTCGTGCCTGTTTCCAGGAGAAATCCGCTGTCTAAGCTCGCCTTTCACCGGGGTCCATGTTTTATGGGAACTGTGGACGGTACCATTCAGAGTGTGATGTGGTGCCTCAGGTCAATGCTCATCCACTTCAGCAGAAGGCTGATCTCTCATGGAAGGAGCAGGTTCTTGATCAGGAGGAATACTCAGCATCTCAACGTTCTCTGAACACACCCTATCGGTCTGGCAGGCCCTGCGATGCCAAGGCAACACGTTCAGGTTATGTGGCCCTCAGGGCTAACGTGCTGGGTGTGTCCAGCCACTACAGAGCGTGTATTTCTTCTTGCGACACGCTAATAAACATCGATCTCTAACAATCGGAGATCACTGGCAACCCTTATGATGCAAGGTAACATTACAATGCCGACACCTGCCTCGATTCTCCAGAGGTTTTCTTAACCATAACACAGAGCCTCGTAGCCGCTCTGAATAGAAACAGCAGGACTGCCAACACTGCCGTGCTTAGCGTCCCATTTCTTTACAGCGGTGAGGAAGAAAGGTGTGGTGTGTGGAGGACTGACAGCACGACCACTAGACAGCACTAGAGCCGTCAAGGCTGCCTGACGCCAGTTAGGGGAAGGTGTCCGTGTCTTTCCCCCGTCGCTCCAAGGAATCGGTCAGGTCGAGGCTGAGTAGAACATGACCAGTCATCAATTACCACATCTTGAGGATCCTTGTATCACCCCCTACACCCACGGGAGAACCCTCCTCCACCTCCTCCTCCTCCAACCCCACTAAGAAACCGACGCACGAGAGCAGACAGGGAGGCTAACAGACAGAAACTAAAAGGCAGAGGCCAGTAGGCACCCATCCCCCCACGAGAGAGAACAAACGCCAACAGACAGTAGAAAGAATCCACAATACAGACGCCAGCACACACGCGATAACAGACATGTTCAGAGACGTCTGACATGAAGCACAGAACAGACACCAGCAAAAGGACGATTCATAATTACTTCTGAGATGTATTCGTATTTGTCACACTACACTGCAGGAAACTGACGCTCCACTCCAAGGACGGGGGGAGGAATAATACATGTTGTACAGAAGAAATGACTAGAGGTTGACTCAAGGGTACAGAATGGCGGAACGGAACTGTCAAGCGGTGACACAGACTGCTATTTCGAGAATGAAAGGACACAATTCAACACAATTATGGAACGTCGCGTACCAAAATGAACGAATCTGGAACGAGACATGAAACAGAAAAACGAATGATGGTAGATGATATAAAGGAACAGCTAAAAGAGGAAGAGAAAGAAGAAAATATAAAAAAAAAACTTCCTAACAGCAGAGCTTACACAGAAGTGAAGACAGTAATTGAAGGCAAGTAATCAATAAAACTGGTCTTAATATAAACCGCTTATACAATATAATCAATCAACCAGGAGAGGTGTGGTGACGGTAATGGTGTGGAGCTGAGAGCCACAGCCAGTCAAATTAACCCGCGCCACATACCGCCCTCCTGTAATTTTAGCCGTCAATAAGTTGATCTGGAGGAGATGGCGTGTCAGTGAGGGTGGGTGGGTGTTGTGGGCGTGTGTGCCTGTTGTGAATGTTTATGGGTGTGGTTGTGGATGTTGTGGGTGTACACGGGGTAGGGTGGATGTCGTGGGTGTGTATGGATGTTGAGTGGATGTTGTGGGTGTGTGTTGATATTAGTGGATATTGTGGATGTGCATGGGTGGACGGTGTATATGGATGTAATGAGGACGGTGGCGTCTGGAGGGTGTGGATGGTGGACGAATTTGGGTAGGGAATGGTGGGAGGGGTAAGACAGGTACTTTACAGTTCAATATACATGTGCAGATGGAGACGCCGGGGGCACTTAGCTGGTGGTGGTGGTGGTGGTGGTGGTGGATGTGTGAGTGCACGGAACGTGGCAGGAGAGCATCAACCCTGGACATGACAAGCTAGTCAGCAGGTAGATAACGATGACAACCCCTCCCCCCCCCACACACACACTCAGTTTAGGTGGCCGAGTCAAGCAGGTAATATCGACCCCCCTCAGCCTGGCAAACCAGGTCAAGCAGGTGATATGACCTTCCCCAAGACCAAGCAGGATAGTGGGGCTCTGACGAGGCAGTAATCACAAAGGCTGCTCTCTCTCTCTCTCTCTCTCTCTCTCTCTCCAGTGCCATACATGCCACAATGCATAGCTTAAAAAAAAATATTTTTTGAGTAAACTGCCATTTTTTCAGTAACTTTCTTGAGTTTTCCTAACTTTTCGAAGGCCATCAACCATTTTTTTCTTAATCTTAGATTTTTTTTTCTTCCAGTTGGAAGTTGTGAATGAGATTAGATACTCGGGAGTAAAGTTCACTAGCGGGAGAGCTGAAGTTGATAAATACAAGCATGCAAGAAAACGAAATTTGGGTCGTTGTACACACTGCCCTGTGTTGAGGATGTGTGTGAGTAATGTTCAGGGGCTACATGTACCTGATTGGGGAAGAATTGATGATGGCAAATGTATATAAATATAAAAAGATGAACATAATTTTTACGTTCAGCATCCTTCAGTCACTCGCAATTTTCTAAGTGTAAAAAAAAATAAGATTTGGAAAAAAATGAGTTCCAGCCACTGTGTTGGGAAGACGACACACTACATCAGTGTTACTCGTGAGGATGACTGCTCTCACCTCCACGATCACGATCGACTTCATCATCACCGTGAAAGATACACGTTAAATCATGCCCATACTTCGTCTAGAGCAGCCGAGGACCGGCATCGCAATGGCCTTGTCTTGATTCGTTAAGTTACGATGCCAAACCACGTGACGTTCGACCTTCGAGCTGCATAACCTTCCATTTTCTGAACGACCAAAAATATATATAAAAGTGCTCACCCGTTTTCCAGGTTATATGACATTTAAAGACGCTAGTGGGGAGACCTGATGGACGACGGACGGTGGGGTTGGGTGATGGTGGTGGGTGGCGGTGGTGGATGGTAGGGTGGATGGTGGGCGGTGGGTGGCGGCGGTGGATGGGTGTGGTGGCGGGGTGAGATGGACTCGTTGGGTGAGGGTTGTGGGGTTCTAGGGGGCGTGGTGACGAGGGAGGGATATGGAGGAAGAGGGGGAGGAGGGCGAGAGGAGGAGGAGGAGGAGGAGGAAGAAGAGGGAGAAGGAGGGAAGGGAGGTAGACCCCTAGCCCTCTGAAGGCTCCATGATTGATTATGATTTGATACGAAGGGCCAATCAACTTTTTGTCTCAGTCGCCTTTCATTTTTATAACACAATCAAAACCCCGCTTACCTGAACCCGGTGGACTCAGCCGAGTTGTTGAAGTTAATCGGCGAGAACGAAGAAAGTTATTATTCCTGCGGAGATAACAGCGGAATACCTCGACTTGGCTGAGGGGAGGGGGGAAGATATTCGTAAGTTAGAACTACGAGAACGTATCTCTCAAACGTATGAGAGAGAGAGAGAGAGAGAGAGAGAGAGAGAGAGAGAGAGAGAGAGAGAGAGAGAGAGAGAGAGAGAGA
>JAUTXX010544893.1:0-10521 GCA_032273605.1 Panulirus laevicauda | reverse complement strand
AACCATGGAAAGTTTTGTGGGGCCTGGATGTGGAAAGGGAGGTGTGGTTTTGGTGCATTATACATGACAGCTAGAGACTGAGTGTGAACGAATGTGGCTCATGTTGTCTTTTCCTAGCGCTACCTCGTGCATGTGTATATAACAGGTTGTTACTTTGTAAGCCATTATCCAGAATAAAAGACACTTTGTTTATCTCTGTTTTGTAAACCAATGGAGTTCGTTGGCGCAAAAGATTCTGAAAAAGTACAAAGATGATTTCATGTGCACACAAAATGTGCACATACGCTCTTGAAGCTTAAAAAAATAATGGGCCTGGTACGAGGGACGATGGGAACTGCCAAATGTGCCCGAAGAGTGAGTCTCCAATGGCTGTAGGGACCGCCCTCTCTCCCCCCTTGCCATGTGATTGATACATGCTGGGAAATGTCATACATAAGCAGTAGGATTTAGTGCCTGGCTTTCTCTCGCTGTAATTCCTAAGAAAATCCATAGCTGATTGGCAATTGGAATATCTTGCGATTTAGATAAAAGCAACGTTGGTATTTCATATGTATACTGCAACGTTTGGATCATTAGTTTATGTATCATTAGACCCAGTGACTCATTTTATGAAGCTCTTACAGCTTAGAGGCTACACTCCACGCGGTGCATGATAAACCTCGTCAAAATAACGCGACTCAATGTTACCACTTACAGATGGAATCAGCTAATAACACTAGGTTCTATATAAATATGTGCCCACGCAAGTTTCTTTCCATATAAACGTTTGTGTATCTCCTCCCAGACGGAGCAAGATTTATGTATGAGTCAGTGGAGCAGCCCGAGGCGGTGAGAGAGGATCATCGGGTATCCAGGTGGTGAGCCCAACAAGGATGAGATCCTCCGTCTTGCTCCAGTAATGTTTTATGACCGGTCACCTCCAACCTGTATATAACCTAAGGCCCGCAGCGTGCATCCTCCGTGGCAGACGCGTCTCTGCCTACTATACTGTTCTTTTAAGGTGTTCGCCTTGCCTCTGTTAAGCTTTACACTTCGTTTTTGTCCTCGTTCCATTTTCAGATCTAGTCGGCTTTAAGGTTATTCCCCGGTTTCTCACTAATAATACCTGTCACTTGGCTTTAAACGAAACATCTAGGGAATGTGCAAACTATTTCCATGCATCATATGCTACTTGTAAGCTGTGCAACTCTGAAGTTACCCCAAGTAATTATTTTAAGTGGAAGCGGCTATCTGCACACGCAAGTAAGTCGACCCGGAAAGGTTTAATATTCTGACAGCCCAGTATCTAGACCAACATGCCAAACACCATGACCTAACACATCTAAATTGTCACTGGGGAAGGTGTATTCAATGTATGAAATACCTGCCATGATTTTATTCCAACCCGCCGAATGTCGCTGTCTATGCCATGCCAGACTGTATTTTTTAACTGCCTCACGTTTTGAAACAGCTGTTATGTATCCTACCAACGATGATATATATTTAAGATATACTACATTTCCATCACACGAACACTATAAAGAAATAAAAAGCACTGGTCCAATAATTTCGCTATTGTCTCTCTACTTTAATACGTCTTAACAACCTTGAAAATCTACCGCTTATTTTTATCTTTTGGTGATACGCTACGCAGCCTACGCTCTAAATGTTGGTAACGGCTGTGATGCTGATGGCTACGGCGGTGTCCACGCTCGCTACCTACACACTACTCGATACACCTGGTCTTCGAGCTGAGGTCCCTCCGAGTCTTCACGGTACGTTCAAGGGTCAACAGCCCTTAGCACATGGGTCACAATTCCATCCTAATTCTATCATGGCTTAGTTTGTGACCAAGTTAACACATCTTTAGCATATAACCTGTAAAATAGGCCACTTTCATCTTCAGTATAAGTAACTGGTCCACAATAGCTAGCACAGCTCAGATCCACCATTGCTCTAACTTGGGTCACATTCTGTATTTCTAACAGGCCAAATCCCACCTCTTAAAGTGGAACACCATCGTACAGCATCTTCAGCACCATTCACAATGCTTAAACCATGAATCATGAAACTACAAAATATGCACCAATATGCCTCTAGTGTTGTTCATGACAATAATGGTGTTGGAATGAAAGCGGCCCGACTTATAAACCCCCTGAAGCTAACTTCTAAACTTGACCCGCATGCCCTTTGGTTTTTGCTCGCGAGAGCTGGCTGCTTGTGTGCCCAAACCACTAGCTAGACCACGCTACACTCGGCAAGCTGCTGCGTCACATGATTATTGTGTGGCCGTTGGGAACGCTAAGGAGGGCAAATTTGATAACTCATTCCCTACACATCGACGTTATGGAATTCTACCCTCTCATGTCTTTCCCAGTAACTATAACCTGGCACATTTTAAAAGGAAGGTTTTTCACTTTACAATTCGTAAATAATTTGTCTAGTCTCCAGGGGGGGGGGGGGAATGAAAAGAAATACGGTCAGGTACACTGTCACTATCTTTCATGGTGACTTGTCAGTCGTCGAGTTCCCACCATCGGTACTGGACTACTGAACTGTTTTAATCAGGAATTCCAACCATATTGAAATATATGCCAAAATATGTAATGATATCGCATCGTTCCTTACGACACTATTCATTTACGGATGGACTGCAACATTGCTCCTGTGGTGAACTAAAGTGCGTATGGATCCTCCATTTCCTTAATATTAACCTCCCTTCACAATAGTCTCGATTATCTCATGGATAAAGCTGGAGCGAAAGCAAAATAGTCTGATTATATTTCAAAACACGTGCATGTGACGGGGAGCTGAAAGACTGACTACAAGATTGAGTCTAGTGTTTTAATATAGCTCTTAATAATGTCCTTTGTTATACATCACTAAAGTTAGAGGTTACTGCGAATCATGACGGATGGAAAATCAACTGAGATTGAAGGTCGTATTATTGGATCACCAAGAAAATATTTTAGTCACAGAGGCATTTAGACACCTTCAAGGATAAGATTATAGACCTCTGGATAACCTATAAAACCTAGCATTCTTCAGCATGGCATGGAAGTGCACGTACAGAGCAGCTTATCGCACAGAGCAATCAAAGAATCATGGACACTATTAGCGCTGGGGCAAGTGCATATATATCGTCAAATATCAAAATAATGTTAGTCATGGGGTGATACACTACAATAATCTTTGGCAAACTGCATAAATGTCATGACACATGCTGCCCTTAGTTCTCTAGTGTCTTGGAATAGTTCCAGTATGATGAGATTTCATTCCAACCATATTCAGTCAGTTTCCAACAAAAAATTAAAGGAATTCCTATCTTGCTCACGTGAACAATGCTGCTGCTGGCAAGACGACTGGAATCGATTTGTGCCAAAATATCATGACCTGTATTACGTCTAGCAACATTTAATTTCATTAAAGTATTGAGTTTTCAGCTGCACCACTTCGAACTGATACCCGTTAATCAGACCATCAAGAAACATTTCTATTAGTAAAGGTAGAAAAATGATTGTGTTGCAAATTTCAGACGAGTGCTTTTCCCAGTATGGGCGATTCTTTCGCTACTCACGGATGCTAGGCTTCTACATTACTTCTACGTTACCGGGAACAAATCATTAATCAGTGTTTTGTGTGCTCACTTAATGTGTGGTGTCGATGCGAGAGTTCATTCATTTATATTCTAATGAAACGGATCAAATAAATTAAGGCTACACTAACCCAATAACTGAAAAAAAAGATACATTTCCCAACTGCAGCCATGTAATGAAGACGTGTACTCAAAAGGACTTCGCGTGAGATGAATAATTAACGAATTTATGTGAAAACCTGAATAATACCTTCCCAGGATTCATTTTGCATTGTCTGCTTCATTAGCGTGGCCCCGGGCGGCCTCCAACCTAACCAGAGGAGAGCGTCAGGCGTTCAGTGACGGCGCTGCGAGCGGTGAGGTGCAGCAGCAGCAGCAGCCGATGACGGACCCCGCAAGTTTCAGGTCAGTGGTGCGGGAGGGAGTTTTTGCGATAATTATTATATTCCTTCACCTGCAGTGCCCGCGGGGCTGTGATCGTTATGTGTCTCCAGCCTGACTCAAGTTACACATATATTTGAAAGGTATTTATAAACTACTTGTGGCCGCAGGTGGGAGGAGCCGGTGAGGGTGCGGGTGGCTGCAGAGGAGTGGGTGCCACACATCGCCGTCAGCCAGGACGCAAGCGGCAACATCACCATCAGGGGACCCATGGCTAACCTCCTCCAGGCGCTCGCCAAGGCTCTCAACTTCAGGTAAGTGGGGCATCTCGTTCCTACGTCTCCAGCAAGCAGGTGTCCTGGTCTGATCAGCTCTGTACTGCTTGCGTGACGAAGATTAAATCCTCACCGGGTGGAACATAAGCTTGGCACCAGCCATAATACCATAACTATAGCCAGATCTAAATCTTTACCGCTTCCGAAATCGTTTAAACACATTCTACTGAGCTTATTTCAAATATTGACAATTACTCATCTGGTAACTAATGAATTCTGGGAAATGTATATATTCCCCGCAGCGTCAATATCGTTAACAAATTTATTGCTAAGCAGATGTAAGCTAAGAAATCACAAGGGTTTGATTGCTACTGACGCAGGACAGCCCGAGAGATCTTACTCTTTAAGCCACTAATCTCTGTGGATGCTACAACCTCACTGTGAGATCTAACTTGCCTTGAACTATTCTATGCACAATGGCAGACACTCGAGCGGCGCCTTTTGCAAAGTCCCCAACTCCTGCCGGGGTCATGCACGTACCGGGATGTAGAATTTACTTCGGGTCACCTGTGGTGTCTCGTCGGCAGGTACACGCTGGTGCGCCCTGCGGATGGAGCTTGGGGCATCCCCGACACGAGCGGCGAGTGGAACGGTATGATCGGCATGGTCAAGCGGAACGTAAGTGTAGCGATGCCAATTTCTAATGTAAGTTTACCCGACTAATTAAGTTTAACCTATTATAAGAGTGGCATCGTCGGAGATGAATACATATCATTCAACCGGTGTCATGCATGATGGTCAAGAGGATAAAGAATGGACCATCAAAAGACGACGGCCATTACAGGCGAATCTAACAGTCATTAAAAAATATTCCACTTGTAAATCATCGACGTGATCTTCAGCCGTGTCTCCTCTCACTCTAGGAGGCCGACCTCGCCCTGGGGCCCTTTGGTTTGACGTACTCGAGGTCACGCGTCGTTGACTTCTCCTCGCCCATCCTCATCGACTACTATCGCATCTTGGTCAGGCGGCCTCGCTCAAAACCCGATCCTCTCGGCTTCCTCAGGCCTTTCAGGTCAGTTCTCTTTACACTTTCTAATCTTCTTAACGTCCTTTAAGTCAGTCTTCAGCCTCAGATCACTCGGGCTCATTAATCAAATTGTCGAATCCACCTCCACGGGTCCCTATTTCGCCAGGTCTCTGATGTCGGACTGGCCAATCTCACAACCTTCCTTGGGTCCCTCATGTCACTGTTCTCAACCTCTGAACTTCACCAACCTATCTGGCTCAATTTTTTCAAATGAAGGCTCCTCTCACCTGCTAAGCTTCAATGTCCTGCTGCAAATTCTACAAAATACCTTGGTGTTTGATTCAGGCTTTTCAGATCAGTCTTTCTGTAACACTACGACTTTCTAGTTGACCTTTCTGTTCCAGAGAAAGACCGTAATGATGTTTAGGTCTTTTTTCTTCCTTCAAAACTGAAAACAAGTCGAGTTTCTTGAAAGAAAGTCTTGCCAAGTTCAAATACCCGAGACATTTTGATTTACGTAAATATTTCGTGTTACATGCAACAGTTTCCCTGTCTACATAAGGTAGCAGGGAATTGGTCGTTCCCTCCCTCTACCAGCCTGTATGGCTAAAATCAGGGAACCAAGTTCTTGCAACAAAATTTCTCATGGAATACATTCCTGTGTGGATTCAATTAACTTCATGCAGATGGGACCATAATAACAGATTGCTAACTTGCAAATAGACTGTGATTTCTGTGCTAGAATACATAATCATAATCACAAACGGAATGAGCTGTGATGAAACTGTGAGGATACATACTATATATATGTTTAATAAGTTCTGTGATAAGGTTTAACAGATGGCGCTCCAAGAGTGTAGAACCCGATTCTTCCCAGGACTGTAAACATTGGATAATTTACGCACCGAAGATCGTGGCCTTTAGCATGTAGCGGTGACTCAAACCTCACGATGCTGTCGTATGAAATATACAGAGTTTTGTACCTAAGGTTACCATGTCTTGACGAACGGGCAGGTGGCCAGTGTGGACGGGTCTGGTGTTGGGTGTGGGTGTGGTGGGCCTCGTCCTCTACCACGTACGTCGAGCCGCCCTAGACCTCTCCCAGTGGCAGGAGGTCGTAGTGATGGACGTGGGCCAAGTGTTGCACCACTGGTGGTCAGTCTACGGCGCCCTCCTCAACCAACGTGAGGGACAGGTTGCGTATGTGTTGTGATATGCACGAGGTGTGCGTCAGAATATCACATATAAATTTATGTCTCTCGTCTTACTTGCTTAAATGTGACACAAGATCTCAACCTGCACATCGAAGTAGCTCCAAGAATTTCTAACGGCGTGACGGGTCTTGTTTTACCCTTAGCCTACACGTGGATGGCCCAGGGTTGGAGCGTGCGTGTGGCCGTGGCCACGTGGTGGCTTGTGGCCCTGATCGTGGCCAGGTCCTACAGCTCGGCCCTGACCTCCCTCCTGGCAGTCAGGACCGTCCCCGTCAAGTACAACTTCCTAAGGCAGGTCATCGCAGACTCCCACATGCACCTCATCTTCGAGAAGGCGACTGCGCTGGTCGAACATATGTCGGTAACTAGATTATTTTTGTTGTTGGCAACCACAACTTTCTGTTGGCAATTGCAGCTTCCTGTTGGTAATAAAAGCTTCCTGTTGGTGGTGCTGGCGGAAACAAGATCGCAACTACAGTTTTTCCTTGAGTTCAGTTATCGTAATCAGTGTGATGACCTTTGACAGAAAAAAAAAGTTCGCCAAAGAGACTATTTGATCATAATTTCAGACCCAGTTTCTAAGTAGGTCATTTCTTTTCGCAGTTGGTTCACCAGTCAACGTCAGTTTCCACTAACTTTTCTCGTAAGTATCTTTCCTAACACCGCTAACTCTTGGAAGTCTTTACTTTCTCATTTCTCTGACATTTACACCCTGAAGCCTTTTGAAAAGATGCAGGTTTTCTACATGCACAAACTATCTAGGGCTACATCTCCCCTTGGAGGAGTAAATACATTGTTTTTGCCCTGTTACTTCCTCTTCATTCCTCCCAACAACCAGCGTCCGAACCCTGGGTAACCAAGGATGCGATTGAAGATGTCCTTTGGCCTGACTCGAAAAGTTCAGGTTAAAAGGCAGTGGTTTGAATGGGTGTACTGAAGATGACCACTGACCTGACTGTAAGAGTGAAGTCGACGTATGAATGAGACACAGGGACTGCTAACCATGACTTGACCCGCTGAGCAGTGACCAGGTACCAAGGGCCTACACTGTTGCAGACGGTGAAGCACGGGGTGTACAAAGATCTGGCCGACACCCGACCAGCTGGACGAGCACACTTCCTGGCTTCCTCCAAGCTGTACGAGGCGGCGTATCGGGAGGTGCGCGACCAGCATTACGCCCTCCTGGTCGAGGACACCACCTGCAGGAAGGTCTACTCCGATGACTTCACCAAGTACGGTGGGTGGGCGGAAGTCCCCATTGCGACTGCACCAGCTTAATGTTGACACCGAGTATATGATGGTTAATTCACATTCATCATAATGAGTCACAGAGTGTAATTCATTAATATAAACTGAAGGGAACTGATTCTACAAACACAGTCCCAACAGTTGTCTTCCTTGCTCTCCCCACATCCGACATGTACAACCTTCTATAGCTCTCCCTCCTCTGCCGTCAGGCCGATGCGACTTCTACATCGGCAAGGAGCAGTACTGGCCTCTCATCTTCAGCATGATTGGTCGCAAAGGCTCGCCCTTGATCCAAGCCATCAACTCGAGGTGAGGAAGCCTAAGGGTTTGCTTTTTAATCACTTCACTTGTGAAACTACTACTGGCTAGTTCTATCAGTGAGCACAGATTTCCCTGTTGAATCAACTTTAGCCATGGCAATGCTATTTACATATTACTTGAAGCAGTTAAACTACCTCTTAGCACCATCTAGAGCACTCTGGTTCCATCTGTGCATCATCTGAAGCGTACTAGTTCCATCTGTGCCCCATATGAAGCACTCTGGTTTCATCTATGCACCATCTGAGGAACTACGTTCCTATTTGTGCACCATCTAAAGTAGTCCGCCTGACGCTCTGCTGGTCACAGTAACATCTGATGGTATTGACCCCAAACGTGCTGACCTGGTGGTGTTGACCTTCACATAAATGTCCCGAGGATGATGATACAATATCTAGGACAGCAGGTCCGCCATTGAAAATCTAAGTATGATAATTTCCAGGTACTCCAGTCAACATATTTACCTTAGGATACCATTACTGTCCTCCTGCAGATGAACGCGTCATAGACCATCAGGTCTTATGTTATCTGGTTTCCCCGTTGTACTGCCATTACTGTCCTCCAGCAGAGGACCTCGCCACAGACCACCAGGTCTTATGTTATCTGGTTTTCCCATGTGATGATATGTAACCAGCTGTACATCAAGTGACGTGACCTGTACCTGCTGACCTGTACAAGGTGTCCCTACAGGATTGAGTGGCTGGTGTCCCACGACCTGTACTTCAAGTGGCTGGGAGACGAGCTGCCCAATGCTACGGCCTGCCTCAAGGCCAACACCAGGGTCACCGTCACCGAAGCCTACACCCTCACCGGCCTCTGGGTACGTACATACAGCCAGCTACACATGGCCTCCGGTACAGCTGGCTACACATGGCCTCCGGTACAGCTGGCTACACATGCCTCCATTACAGCCAGCTACACATGGCCTCCAGTACAGCCAGCTACACATGGCCTCCATTACAGCCAGCTGCACATGCCTCCATTACAGCCAGCTACACATGGCCTTCAGTACAAGCACATCCATTTATGAGTATACACGAGCCCGGTTGGGAAGATGTCCTCTAATATGTACACATACGACCTCCAGCAGTGATATCAGACATCTGGGGAGGTATATACAACTTTTGATGGGTAAATATGGCCTCCAGGTGACCACAGACAACTCCTGACAAGTATACATGGCTCTCTTTGGGTATACATAGCCTCCGATCGGTACAAATGGCCCCTGGTGTATATGAAAGCCTCCAAGTGTGGACATACAGCCTCTGGTGGGTATATATGACCTCTGGCGGGTACACATGACCTCTGATGGGTACACATGACCTATGATGGGTTCACATGAACTCTGATGGGTACACATGACCTATGATGGGTTCACATGAACTCTGATGGGTATACATGACCTATGATGGGTACACATGACCTCTGATGGGTACACATGACCTATGATGGGTTCACACAGCCTCCGGTATGTATATGTTGCTAACAGTAGGTACACACGACCTCTGGACACACATAAACGATCTCCTGTGTGTATACGTGACTTCAGGCAGCTACATATAGCATCTTTAGTATACATGCGACCTCCATCGCTGTGTTATGCAATGATTACAACATAACTATCAAATAATACATCAACAGGCCTGAAACTGCATTATTCATAATCAATATGTCTGTCGTATGTTTACTTCACTTTGATGTAAAACAGACATGAAAAATTCTGCAGAGTTTTGTTCACTTGACTCTCGTGTGCTAATATGTAAACTCGTACACATGATGTTGATAGCATTATTCTGCTGTATACATACAAATCCAATGCTTTAATTTCTTAAGCACCTGTTTCACAGATCATGGTTGTCTTTCCCGCATTTCCATCAGCCGTAACCATCCTTCCCATAAACCATTCACTGTTTCATTCTTCTCCTTTCCATTTACCTTTTCTCCTTCTTTCTCTCGTTATCGTTCTTCTTTTCATCCCACTCTCCGTCCGTGTAGGGGGTACACTCAGGCTCCCAATGTCTACCCCTCACCAGACACCTGCTGACTACATTTCTCGTGTCGTCAGGGAGTGTTCGTGGTGTTCGGTGGTGGTCTGCTGGTGGCTGCTACTGTGCTGCTGTGTGAGCTGGCTGTGGCAGCTGCGTAAGGGTTGTGACCTTTGCTGCGGGACCTGGCCGCCTCGGTGTAGAAGTGATGTCAAAATCAAATGGAAGTATATTCTTATGTGGGGTCCACTTCAGACTTCCAGTATACCAGTATGTAACTGTTCAACATATATATTCTAAGATGGCCTCAGGATTTTCAATGCCCTTTCAAAGAGAAATGTTATTAGACTGCATCAAAATGAATATACCAATACAAATACGTATGATGTGCTTATGTCGCATCCATATTTTTCCGAAGTTACGATTTCCTCCTGTCCAGTCGTTCCATCGCTGTAGTCATTGAAGAGGCGACTTTTTTCCTCTTTCATATACATTA
>JAUTXX010544882.1:0-10521 GCA_032273605.1 Panulirus laevicauda | reverse complement strand
CTACCAACACTGTTGTCTTCCCATCAGTCAGGCCTACCAACACTGTTGTCTTCCCATCAGTCAGGCCTACCAACACTTGTCTTCCCATCAGTCAGGCTTACCAACACTGTTGTCTTCCCATCAGGCAGGGCTGCCAGTTGTACATGGTTTCAGGGAGGATATATCCCCGCAGGCAGATGAAGGTCACGAGCAGATATGATCACGTTATCACGAGAGCAGAGGTCATGATTGTACACCGAAGGTGACCATAATACCTGACCCAAGCTAACGTGGCTGTGTTGTCATTAGTGTAGCTGAGGTTGTGGTGGTGGAGGTGGGCGAGAGATTAGCTGAGGTTGTTGTGGTGGAGGTGGGCGGGAGATTAGCTGAGGTAACATTGGATTAGCTGAGGTTGTCGTGGTGGAGGTGGACATGGGTCTAGCTAGGGTTGTTCTGGTGCTGTTGGCTGGAGTTTTGAAGAAATTTTGTTTGTTTGCCCATACCTTGGGCAGTGATAGTGGTGTATAAGGGCCAGACCTTAGGGTAGTGATGGTGTTGTGTAAGGGCCACTAGCAGAGGTCAGTACACGTTGTGGAGGGGGAGATGTGTTTGGTTAATGAACAGATGCAAATATTATCATCTTTTATGAACAAATGTACAAAGTATGGGTCAGGTGACTTATTTATCTACGTACTGTTCCTCACAGTCTACACCAATCATAGTCATGGTGTGCCAGAATCTCCACCAATCACAGGCATGCAGTATGAGAATCTCCACTAATCACAAGCACTCTTTAGTCAGTGATGCGCCAATCACGACACTATATGGAAGCCTCCCATCCTGGACCAATCAAGAGGTGCTAACTGGTTGGCTCTGGACCTGAGGCTCCGCCAATATGCGGCTGTGTACGTCCTGTTGTAGTGAAACCTCCACCAATCAGCAACTTTCTTCTCTCTGGGGGTATTACTCCCTCGTGCCCGTCGACCTGGGTGGGGCAGTAAGTCTCGTGCCGGTGGTCGTGCGGGACTCCGACCCCGGGTTGACCGGTCGCAGCGCCTCAGATGACCTTACGTGGCTTCTCCCGGGCAAATATGCCCTTAAACTTCCTGGTCTTGACGCGGAACTCCCGGTAGCCGTAGGCGTATATGAGGGGGTTGGCGAGGGAGTTGGCCACGACGGCGCAGTAGAGGAGTGTGCTGAGCATGTGTAGCAGACACACCTGCTTCTCCGCCTCCAGGCTGTACACCATCGTCCCCACCACGAAGGGCACGTACGTGGCGGAGAAGGACACGACGATCAGCAACACGGTCTTCACCGCCCGGCACTTCTTCAGGAAGAGCACCTTGTCCCTGGTGTCCGCCACCACGCGGTTGAAGTACTTGGCCGGGAGCCAGGTGCGCCTCGCTGCGGGAGGCAGGTCGGCCTCGTCAGCGGTGTCCTCCGCCGTGAGGTCGTCGTCGTTTGTGTCTGACTGGCTCTCCTGGTGGCGCTCGGCCCTCCCAGCGGCTTGGGCCTCCAGCGCGGCAATGTTCTTGGACAATGACTGCTGATGATCGTTGACCTTACCCTGTGTGAGCGAGTTATGTGTACCGAGGCCCTGCTCATCATCACCAGGCGAGGTTGCCCCAGTGTGCTCTGTTACGCCGTTGATGATGACACCATCGCGTTGGCCATCGTGAGGATGATCACTGGTGGTGATGGAGACGTGGCTCCTCCTTCCCTCACTGGATGAGGTCGTACGTCTTCCTCCCTCAGTATACTTCATTGCCTCGTCCTCATCAGACTGTCCTTCGTCGTCATCTCCGTCAGTGACGTTCGCCAGGCCGGGGTCGGCCTCCTCCTCGCTGTGAGGGTCTGGTGAGGCGGGTGGGCTGCCGGCCGCCCCGCCCTCCCGGACCAGTGTGTCACCCTCCTGAGGTAGCTCGCCCTGGATGAGGCTGTCGGTGACGTGAGAGCCCCGCCCGAAGTCTGGCCTGGGCTGCTGACCTTCCTCACTCTCCCTGGATGCATGACGGGTCTTGGTCGCCCCCACCGCGTCATGCGCCCCCGGCAGCCTGGCCTTGTGCTCGGCCATCTCCTGTCTCCTGGTCCTCCTCCTGTTGGCCTTGGCGGACGAGACGGTGGAGGCGGAGCTGACGGTGGTGGAGACGTTAGACTTGGCAGACTTGGACCTCTTGGATATGAAGGAGAGCCTGACGTTGGAGGACCTGGCGGAGGGGTCGGCCGTGTAGGAGCCGCCGTAGCGAGACTTGTGCATCTTGAGGGCCAGGACGAGCAGGACGGAGTACAGGCTCACCACCACAGCGTACGGCCCCACCACCTGCCGGGGAAACACAGGTCACAACAACGCTGCAACGGGGACACACCTGACCTGTTAACGTTACTCTCTCTCTCTCTCTCTCTCTCTCTCTCTCTCTCTCTCTCTCTCTCTCTCTCTCTCTCTCTCTCTCTCTCTCTCAACTTTGTACATGTACGGTGTGTAGTGTGTACTAAACAGCAGGTTTTGGTGGACTTTAAAAGCAGTCTGCCCCTGGAACAGATAACGGTAGCGGATGGGTTGACTTGCGTGTGTCTGTACTGTGAGATACGATCTTGACCAGTGTTATCAACACCCACGATGTTGTGGCTCACATCCGCTGGTAATCTCTGACCCCGGACGTGCCACGCCGCTGATGTTCTTGATAAGCAACTTTTATGTAAATTCTTGCGTGAGACAAGAAAATAAAAACAGTGTATTCGATCAGCCAAAAGGAGACAAATTTCCTGGAGAAGCGAAGGAAATAATGACATGTAACCATCCGGCAGGGCTGGCAGCAAGGTCGCTCCTCACACCTGGCTATACTGTGTGTTTGTTTACCTTCCGGAAATTCGCAAATAACTGTTAAGCGTCCGAGAGAGAGAGAGAGAGAGAGAGAGAGAGAGAGAGAGAGAGAGAACTGGGATCAGATGCCGGGATTTCGTACTCTACTGAAATGTTAGGGACCCGCATCCTCAGTAGTTGGTTGATAATTGATTCATTTTCATCAGTTGACCAACTTAATTCGTCTGCGTGAGAACATTGATCTTGGTACAATAAAGTTAGAACTCAAACCACATTAACTGGAGTCATTACGGTGACGACGGGGTAGCGTGGTGTGGCAGCCGTGGTGACGTCACTCTGGCACGTCATGCACTGACGACGGGGTAGTGTGGTGCGGCAGCCGTGGTGACGTCACTCTGGCACGTCATGCACTGTATGGAAATACACGTCAGGGAGGCTGGACGTTTTCCTCCCAGTTCGTTATATTTTAACTCTACTTTTCTGGTTTTTTTCCACGGTTGATAAGCAGGGGTGAAGTGCTGGAGGTTTACACGTAATGGAAGACGCTGAGAACACGTGGTCTGGGTGGGTATTTATAGTTTACTGTGTGTAGTATACATGGTCTTGTTATGTCTGGTGCTTCAGGTAAACTGACAGGGAGGGATGCCCAGGTAAACTGTGAGGCCATCGCCTGCTCCTGTGAGGGATCGTACCCAGATGTGTGACGCTCTTCATGAGGTGACCGAGTAGGGGCTTACCCATCTGAGGTGTGAGGGACTTACTGAGTGAGATGACGGGCGTGGCAGTCACCTGATGACGTGAGGTGTGAGGGACTTACTGACTGAGATGACGGGCAAGGCACTGGCCTGATGACGTGAAGTGTGAGGGACTTACTGAGGTGACGAAGAAGACGATGGTGAAGTTCTTGGAGACGACTTGTGCGAAGACGCATCGGTTACATGCTTCCTCCCAGCTGACCTGCATGCCCATGGCTGGCAGCGAGCCTGGTGAGGGAAACATGAACTGGGGCATTACACTCACCTAGAACACGAACAGGGGCATTACAGACACCTACAACATGAACTGGGGCATTACAGACTCCTACAACATGAACTGGGGCATTACAGAGCCCGCGAGAGGACCAGATGCTTACCTATCAGGACGGAGAGGAACCATGAGATGCCCAGGGCGGCGTAAACCCTCTTGGTGGTGACCAGGAGGGAGTACTTGAGGCCGTGGCAGATGTACAGGTACTTGTCAACAGCGATGAGCACGATGGAGAAGATGGTCTCCTGGCAAGCTGTGACCGCCACACCTGCAGGACGTTGTAAGGTGTTAGTGTATGCCTGGAGAGATGGTCCCTCCCTACCACCACACACCCCAGGAGAGATGGTCCCTCCCTACCACCACACGCCCCAGGAGTGCTGGACCCTCTCCCAAACCAGCACTGACCACTCCTCGTCACAATATTAACTTCAGTATTTTCATTTTTTCTTTCTGCCGAACCTGTGTTAGGTTTGGCGAGTGTGTTGTCGTTGCTGATCCCTGGTTGTTACAGGTGAGGGTCTTGGCCAGAGCTGGAGGCCTAGGATATTGAAATTACGAGACTGAATCTACTGTTGACAGCATAAGATATATTAAGACAGCCGCTGAAAAACTGTCAGCTGATGTAATGAATCAAATTTACAAAATGTGGTTATAATCATGTGGATACTGGGGACTAACAACATGTTATGACATATGGAGACTAAACCGGGAGGCTGAACAGCTTGGTTGACTGTGGGCCGATTGCCGCACCCAGGATTCGAATCCAAGCGGGCCCGTACGTGAATTACGGTCAGCACCGGCAGCAGGTGCGCTACGGTAGCCCACATTATGGTACCGGTGGGCAGGGTACAGTAGGTGTTGTTACCGGACACATGTGAGACCTGGCGAGCACACTGACCGATCTGGAGGAGGCAGGAGCTCCGCTGCCACAGGTCTGACTTCTTGGTGATGTGGAGGAGGAAGGCGATCACCACGTACAGTCCGATGGCCAGGTCACTCAACGCCAGGTTACCTGCAGAAGCACCTAGTACATGTACCTCACCCTCTCATACATACGTATTTCTTGATACATTTATGCATTTAATGACCCTTGCTGGAGCCATTTATTTTCAGGGGTTGGTGCGTCCTCACGACTCACCTATGAAGTAGAAGGCAGGTTTGTTGTCGTGTCCGTGACGAAGGATCTTGAGCGTGCGGATGATGACGCCCAGGTTGACGAAGAAGGTGACGAAGCCCAGCACCAACATGGCCAGCATGAGCGGCAGCGACATCCGGCCGTCGCAGTAGTCTGCCACACAGGAGGGGTCGTGTGTTAGTGTCGTTACGTCACCCGGGCAAGGTAAACACATCAACGGAATAAGAAATGATTTTAGCAGTGGCCGGACTGACCCAGTGCAGATGTCAACAAAGTCTACAAGATTTTTGTTTCTTTGCGCCGGACTGCACGATTTTTAGGTGTTGTGTTTACCTCGTTCCACATAAGGCAACTGACCACCTAATCTGACCTACGTTCACAGCCCTGCAAGATGACCCATCCAAGACATACAAGACCCGAGTCACTGTGACACGTCAGAGATGTTGTGTGTGGCTAACATTACCATACCAGTCGTGTTTAGCAGCTGCAGAACACAGCAGACGAGACTGTGTATGTGTGTGTTATAAGTAAGAGAAGTGTACAGTGAACAGGATGTAACATCATTCATGTTGAAGAAAATGGAGTTGAGGAAAGTGGATTGGCATCAAAACACAGGGGAACTAAATCATGGCGCTGGAGATTTCAAGTCGTCAGCCAGAACATCTGTCGCGCCGGATATAAGAAAGCTGGGCCTCCCAGGCTAGCGGTTTTTGTCTCTTGTATGTTAGACGTTTGTCCTGGCATCAGGTATAATGATCATCACCCGTTGGTAGCCATCAAAGCCAACATACACTCCTAAATCCATCCAGACAGATGGCACCCCACACTGTGTTCCAACATGTGTACTGTATTGTAAATGTAAGGATGATTCCGTGGACTTTAAGATTGGTTATAAGTAAAGAGATTAGTTATAAGTAAAGAGATTGGTTATTTACGACTCGTCAAAGAAACAGACACCAGAAATAGCTACCAGGCTGCACAGCCTAGGTTCAGCGAGATCTGAAAATTCTTAAAAAAAAGAATGTGAAAATTATATAGAAAGTTGGAAATACTTTCCCAACATTATAAAGTGATAAAGTTTGTGAAGACTACAGATGAACAGTGACATATTTAATTCTGTGAAGAAAATTAATGATCCGTTAATTATTAGTGATACATAGACTCCAAGTTTTGATAAAATATTGAAATACACGAATAAAAAACAGGATGTGGAAGGAACTGAATGTCGAAGAAAGCGATCCTGCGGGTGAAACAGGAATTAGAATGTAGAGCAAAATCCCTGACAAATATAGTACAAGGGAGAAACATCATTGACAACATAACTGATTTACACTACTGATAAGAAAGCCATATGTATATGTTATTCCACTACAAGTAGCTTGAAACATTGATAGGAAAGTCATGTATATATTATAATCCAATACATGTAGCTTTAAGCCTCAATTGATATTTAGTTGGCCAGTTTTTCTAAAGCTACTGAGAATTTCTACTTTCCTTACCGTCTGTGTGGTACATCAGAGAAGAGTTCACGTTAATGCATATGCTGTAGAGTCTTCGGTTAGCGGCATCTGCCACAGTCTCCTCTGCTAATTCGTTCTCTCTGACCGACCTGGCCACCGGCATATCTCCGTTTTCTATAGTGCTTCCGAAAGTCATATTTGAAATTACGGTTGTGCTGGTGTTATGAAATCAGAAAAGCAGTGCATCACCAGATAACAACACGTTCAGTTATTTGCTCTCTTGTCATTTTACATTTTCTATCACAAATATAACAGTTAAGTGCTGGGTATGTACAAAACTTCACTCGAGTTTCATTTTACGATTACATTATCAAAGTAACGTTTCCTCTGGTCCTTCGTGCTTCTTAAGAAGCATTTGAATGTTCGAAGTCAGTCTCCCTGTTCGTAAATAGAAAAAAATTATCACGTGATTAATGAATTTGCGATCTGTACACACGAGAGGTCTCGAGCATCACTTCTTTAGACGTAAGATAACACACACACACACACACACACACACACACACACACACACACACACACACACACGGCTTGGCGGTCATAACAAGCTATCCAAATCAGGGTATTATGATACGGTCGATAATCTGATTTTCTCCCGTGGATTTAACCATTCCAGGACATCTTCACATTGCCTCTCAATACCTCCCGGTACACAGGTCGGCCCGTGACTGTCAGCCAGTACCTCCCGGTACACAGGTCGGCCCGTGACTGTCAGCCAGACCTCCCGGTACATGGTCGTGCCAGCGGGCAGGCAGCAGTGTTGAGGAACTTGGGTGTTGAAGGCAAGGTCATGAGTGGAAGGTGGGATGCGCCGCTATCTTTACTATCTACGTTATCTTAAGTATCTTGATGAGTCTCGGTGAATGGTCTTGCATGAGTCAGTGACGTGAAAGTTGATCTTGTGGGAACTGTACTTCCTGTGGGAGCTTTGAGTTATTACATCAGGGGGGGGGGCATCTTGTACTACCTTCCTATGAGGGGCACCACCAGGTCTCCGTGCACTGGTACAGTGATGGTGTGGGCACAACCACTGTAGATGAGGTCAACACGTCCAGTGTGTTGACCGCTCAGTACACGGCAGCCCACCACCCTCACACTGTACTCACACGACTATGATGGTGGCGGGGTGGGTCTCGCCCAGGGAGGGCCACACGGGACGACCCGTCACCTTACATTACCTGAGAATAACAACGGAAATGAATGAACGCACCAGACCCCCACGCAGGGGGTGCCACAGACCGGGGGGTCGGGCCCACACACACACACCGGGCCGGGCCGGGCACGTAGGTACTCACACACGTCAGGGACATAGCCCACGGGACTGTTCTGGCCACAGACAGGTGAAGGCTGCGTCAGCTGTTATGACAACTATTACTATTATGTTTACAAGTTCACTGGCAGCACTGGCTTGTCACATCCTGATCCTGGCTTCCCTTGCGGAGTCCCGCCGCCTGACTGGCCCGTCCTGTGACTGGCCCGTCCTGTGACTGTCTCGTCCTGCGACCCTACCCCGGTGTTTCCCCGTCCTCCAGCAGCCGTCGTCGTGACAAGTGAGAGTGGACGCCTGATCCCGACACCCAGGCTGCGCCGGCCACGCACGGACGGACGGCAGGGTAGCGTGCGTGGTACTGGGTGCTAGTCATGGCCAGTGCCGGTATCAGATAAGGACTATCTCTTGTGCCTCGCCCACACCAAGGGAGGTACTCGTATACACACACACACACACACACACACACACACACCTGGCAGCCGTTGTTGTCACGTGACCTGGTGACTACCTGGGGCACGGAGTACCACATGGTGACTCGACCTGGAGTGTAAGATTGTGACCTGGGGAGGCGCTGGACCTCAAGTGGGACACACTTGACCTGGGATACCGGGGACTTGGAGTGGGACATTCCTCAAGCTTATGATCCGTCACTAGGATTATGTTGCCTGCAGGATTGGCCACATTTTATCGTTCTTGTGTTTACTACGTGAGACCACAGTCATACCTTACCCCATCACCCACACTTGAAGCTATCATGGGTCGTACCCTCGTGATCAAGAGTCGTACCAACGTGCAGATTAAGGTGCCAGATAAACCATTCTTATTTCATAATGACTGCTGGCTTCACTGTTCATCATGATCACTGCTGGCCTCACTGTGTTTACTCCACTCCCCCGCAGTTCATGTTGCCAGCCATACAGCAGTGTAGTGGCTGAGGGTCAGGTCAAGCGTGTCAGCTCCTCCCTCCACACTGTTCAGGTTAGGAAGATGATAATGATCACTTCGGGTCAGGTCTGGGTTGCAAGGAAGATGGTGGAACCCCACATGAGCGACTAACCCATCTGGACAACGATGGGTCTTGTGTTTTACGATATTAAGCAACACTGGTTCTCACTGTAAGTTACAGGACGAGTCCTGTATCCTACAGTGAGGATGACCGTAGGTGTGTGGCCTCTGCCTGATGATAACACCTGTTGTGAGTCCCACTCACTTCATGGGAAGGCCAGCGCCCAGTCTGGCCACCACGCCCTCCGCTAATGTTGACCTGCACGCCAGCAAACACGGCCGACGCTCCACACACGACGGCTAGAGGCCAGCTTTGTGGTTATGGCCCGGAGTGAAGACAAGGAAAGCTTGGGTCTGGCTTAGGGAAGAGCCCGGCTTATTTTCAACATTGTATATCTTCGCTCCAGCACACATCCTAGATTCCTGTGTCCTATTTCCCCCATACCCATCCCTTCCTCCGCACCAGCTACGTCCGTGGTAGAACCTCCTCACACCTAGAGTGACCAGAAGCAGTGGTCTTCTTCCTCTGTGTCGGTCCTTCCAGACAAACTCTAAAACAAAAGCCACACCAGATCAGGTTTGGTCAGAGTTACTTCCATAATTAATATTAATTAGTTCTAACTAACTCCTCCCATATGACGTCAGTCACTATCACACGAACCATCGCCCACCATGGCTGACCTCGGCCCCTTCACCCACTCCGTCTCCCTCCCTCGGGGCGGTGGCGCCCCTCATTGCTGGGGATTCCTCCTCCCGGAGTCGCCTCGGGACTGTGAAATCCCACCGCCATGTGGACAGACGAGGCCACAGTACCTGGTGTGGTGGGAACGGTGGACAGTACCTGGTGTGGTGGACAGTGGCGGGAACGATAGACGGTACCTGGTATGGTGGACAATGGTGGGGATGGTGGACAGTGCCTGGTGTGGTGGACATTGGCGGGAACGGTAGACGGTACCTGGTATAGTGGACATTGGTGGGGACGGTGGACAGTACCTGGTGTGGTGGACAGTGGCGGGGACGGTGGACAGTACCTGGTGTGGTGGACAGTGGCAGGAGGACTGGAGCCAGGTGCTGCGTCACGAAGGCACACTGGCTCAGCAAACACCAGCCTCCCTCCTCTTGGCCGGCGTGTGGCCTGATTCACTCACTCGAGCTCAGGCTGAGCCTCTGTGGACAAGTGGTTCTTTCTTTTTTCGACCCAGGTGGACAGATAGGCTGGGAGGGACGCAAGCGTAGTGGAGGGGGTCGGAGGTGGACTCAGTGTGGACGGATGTGTGGGTGGAGGGGAGCGTTCCTCAGGGCCTCTGCTTGGGTCCAGCACTGTCTGTATCTTCAGTGGCGATGAAGCAATAATCAGAAAGTCTTATGTTTGCTTACATCCGCCACTCAATACATTCTCGGTCCTCGAGTCCACCAGAATAAACAAATCCATTATTGAATAGTAAGTAATGTTTCCCCTAATTCTTGGAAAATATTCTGCCACCGTCATACATATATATCAGTAGGTAGGAGTTTGCTTGTAGGTTTGAGGACGTGACTGTTGCAACTATCAGATGGTGCCACTGAGCAGGTGGTGAGCAGCGGTGGTCTGGTGTTGACCAAGATGACCTATTGTTTCACTCCAGAATTCCCAGGAAGACTCGTGTGTACACAGCGCTCGCTCTGCCTCCACTTCCACGTTAGATATTATACCATCACACAACCCTTGATGCTGGATTACCTATACGGGATGTGGCTCTCTTAAAATGGTAGATGGTTATCCTGAT
>JAUTXX010544871.1:0-10522 GCA_032273605.1 Panulirus laevicauda | reverse complement strand
TTCACTTTCCCACTTCAATAGGTATTACTTTGGTTTTTGCTCATGAGAACACTTTTATGCCCCCACCACTTACTATACCACGCAGTACTCAGCATGCTGGTGCATCCCATGATTATTGTGTGGCCATCAACAACTCAAGGGTGGGCCATTTTGATACCTGCTTCTTTCCCTACAAGTCGAACTTTGGAACTCTCTACTTTCTTGGGTCTTTCACTTTCTCAGAAATCCATAAATACTTTCCCTTGTCTTTTCTTTTTCCATTTCATAATTTTCTCATAATTTGTATGATTGGTCCCTACTGAACCTATTCAGTCTAAGTTTGAGTTTGATCAGTTTAATTTCAATCATATATAGAATTTAGAACAATTAGACTGAGGGATTGAGGTAGGGATACTTCTAAGACAAATGTAAGGTATACGTAAAAGGTAAAGTTAGTCATACTCTCTGATTCAGTTTGGTCATCTGTTGGCAAGTCAGACTACCTGTTCATCATCATCATTCATGGCACTAAGCTTCATTATGGCCATCAACCCTTCCTGGTGTTACCTTGCTAATGTGGGAAATAAGAAGCAATTCTGAAGAAAAAATCAGCAACTGAAGCCTGCCAATGCATTTGCTAATTCAGATGGTTTCTTTGCAAAATTCCATGCATATCCACTTGTTTTCATGTGGATGAATAGCTTTGGCTGTTTCTCAGCTAAACAAAACTCACCTTCTATCATAACATTCTGGACCTTTGCACAGGATGCTTGTAGCACAATATGTTGTTACTGGGTAAGTGCTTTGTCTAGCAATAACTTGTTTACTGTACAGATTTGTATGTGCAAGGTGCACTGTGCTTTTATTTAGAACTTAGCACCTCAGCACAGTTTATATGGTGCTCTTCTCAGAAGAAAACTCGTAATTCTAAAAATAAAAGGCCAGACGTTATTGGTGATAATGTGAGTGGAAAAGGGTTACAGTGTATCACTGGTATTGGCTGAATTCATTATAGGCATGTGCACTGTTTATGACATATGAAAGCAAATGGACATCCTTAAGAATGTCATATCTGATCATGAGACACAAAAAAGATCCAAGATTAGATATAAGGTCTTGACCACTGGCACTAATTGGCTTACTGGCTTCAACCATTTTCATGGCATATATAATATAGGGCTGAGTAGTGAACATACCTCTACTGATGCTAGAACTGCAGATATCTGGATTGCCTTCATGATCATCATTGAGCAGAGTGTAAATTGAAATGTATTTTTTGTGTTACAATAGTTGCAAAACATACCACATTGCATTATGATGAAGTGCAAATTAGTGGGACATCATTTTACCTTTTCTTAGTGTCAATCAGGTTTTCTAGTGGAGTTGGAAAGGAGTTAATTACCCTTTTGGTTATGCAATCCAAGTCCAGTACATTATTGGATCAGAGTATATACTCTCACCTCATGGATAATTATGTTAACTTTTGATTTGCTTTGATAAGCATATTACAGTGATGAAGAGAGTTAAATGCTATCAAAGAGGAATAGAAATCACACAATTAGACTAACTTTTTGAGAGACATTATCAAATTTCAATGCAATGAGAAAAGCAGAAAGTATACGTTGAAGGGTGGATACCTAGCTTTTCATGCTGACTCTCTGCTCTTGATTAGAACCATCAGTGAGTGTTACAGGAATAGCACTGCTGGCTGCTTCAGTGGCTTGTAGAGGCTTTGACCTTTAGAAATGCTTCTGTGTGAGAGAGGTTCTATTTCTAGCACTTTTCTGTACCTACTTTCATGATACACAAGTACTTCCCTTTTCAGTCTATGAATGTTGCCCTTTCAAACTTTTTCATATTTTCCTGCTTCCCTGGTTTTACTTTTATCCAAATGTATACTTACATAAGCAACCTTCAATCATTTCAAGCATGTTTCACTGAACGTCACAAACATATTTAGATCTACATGCAGAACTCTTTAAATGTCTATGAAAGTGTGGAGATGGTTGTTGTTAAAATGCAAGGAGAAATATTCTACATTCACCACCTTTGAACGTCAGAAAAGGTTGCATTATTTTTAGGTAGACTGATAGATGTTACATCGTAATATTTTACTGAACTCAAGTCATGAACTGAATATATTTTTTATGTTTCAGGCGCAGAAAGTGACGTGATTGAGCACCGTGTAGGAACTTCTACTCTTACCAAATTAAAATGGTTATCTTAGAGAACTGTTAGGCAACTAAATGTTGATTGAAGATGCTTTCAACTACATTTTCAAGAGGGAATTTTTGTATTAGTAATGACTCTAAGTTTCTAACAGTTTCACTGAATTACAGAATGTATGTGTGATTTTTTTTATTTATAGTAAAGATAGAAATTTGTATATCATTAACAGAATAATAAGTTCATTCTGAATGTAAATTACTATATTGGTTTAAGTCCTTCATATGATGCAAATATACACTGCAATTTCATTTTTGTGTTTACAGCCATCATAAAATTTGAATGATTTTTTTTTACATGATATAGGGAGGTTAGTAACAGTGAATATAGACAGCATGCAGCTAGTATTGCTACGATCTATTTTGAAATTAGGCAAGGAGCTAATAGATGAGATTGCTCTGCAGTCAAAATGCATCCTCCATCATCACAGGAATATGAAGGTTCACCATGGTTAAGTCAGTTAATGATGGATATTGATACATGGGTACAACATTATTACCAAGCTTGGCTTGGTATCTTGTTATCTTAGATTACTGGCAATTAGATGACTCAGAGCATAGTCATGCCAAAAATTCTTCCCTCAGTCTAAACCATTTCCAATGAACACTTAGAACTTGTCACCTCTGGGAGAGTGATACGCTGTTAACACTTAGAATGACTCCTTAATCTCATTTCGTTGTTTTTCAAGTGCCGGTAATATGCATTTGTTTATTAGAGAATTGAAGTTCTTAAAATTTAATCGTAAGTATTTGTCTCAGCATTTGAATTTCTTAGTTATAGGCAAAAAATTTATTTAAAGAACACTGTAAATATTGCTTGATTGAAGCCTTGGTTATAAACTGTATATATATTAAGAGCTTATTCAGACAGCATTTGGGATGAGTCTAGTTTCAAAAGTGTGCTGTGTGTGAAGTTATATAATGGTAAATTATATATATTTTTATCATTTGAGGAGTAAGGTATAAAAGTTCAAAAGCAATTCAATGATGCCTGTAAAATCTTGGATGGAGAATTTGTCCTGATTAAGTTATGCATATTTCTAATGACTTTTTATGAGTAATGTAGAATAAGTAGATATTTACACTTTTGTCTCAGTTAACCAGAATAATTTAGATAAAGATTGCCAGTTCACTCATCACCCTGTGGGAAATCCCGGTTTAACCATATAGTGCCAAAACAAGCCATAATAAAGTTATGAAAACTTTCCAATAATTTTATAGATACATTATTATTCCAAGACTTGAGGAAGAGGATTTGTGTATCAGGAGTGAAGGGAGCAAGGTGGAGTACCTACAGTGAGATTTTGCCTTGGGTAGGGCTAGTGTGGAGCATTCATTATGTCCTCCTTGTTTTTCAGAGTTTTTGTTATCTACTGTAGCAGTATGGCCATGATAGTCAGTTTTTTGGTTAATCCAGTACTTTCTTAGCCAGTTACCCATTAAAGGTTTCAGTTTTTACTCTTGTCAAGTTTCTTGTGTGGTATAATATTTTCCATCTTTATAAATTTTTGCTATCTTTCTTACTGGGCACTCATGTATTTTTGTGTGGTGTCTGTGCAGCATATTCTCAGGTAGGAAAAAATTATACTTTTAATCATTCTGTTCCTTCCCATGTGTGTGGCTTTTAGGTGAAGAATATTAGTTTGTTGTCCTTCTCTCTTTTTCCGGGAACTTCATATATTATCAAATAACTTTATCGTCATCTGTGATGGTACATTTGCAGTTCTTTTCTTGCTAGCTTATTAATTTCATTTGTTGGTGACAACACGGCATTATTCAATATTTTTCTTAATGTATACATTCAATATTTTCATCCTTAGCTTTCTGTCATTTGAAGTGAAAGTTTTCATTATTATCCCTTCCATTACTTAGCTCTGTAGTAAAATAGATATCAAAACCGAAATCTGTTACTTGAGACTTGAGTCATGCCGGATTTCAGATTTCTTAAGTATGAAGTGGAGGTACAAAGATTGCTTTTTATTTACTTTATTATCAGTTTGTATTCACTCACAAAGCGGAGGCTGTAGGATACATTGTCTTTAATCAGATTTCATCTTAGGATGTGGAAGCGTCTTACAGGATTTCTGTGGCTAGGGTGGATGGGCCAATACTTATAGAAGTTGAAAGTGTAGGCCCAATGGGATTTTTATCATGTTTAGTAACTTTCTTGAATATATCTGACAGTTTCACTTGTTTCATATGCTTTGGGTTTTCTGCACGATGGATTTCATAAGTTTTAATTACACTCAAAATGCATAGTCCATTAATAAAGCTCCTTTGTTGCAGACCTTTCATTAGTTCCTTTGTAAGGCTAATAAACTATCAACAGATTTTTTCCTGTATATCAAACCATCATTGACCCTTTCATTCGTTTTCCCTTATTAACCTTACCTGCTCTTTGAATTCATTGGTATTTTTTATGTCCTTCTTGTTGGTTCTTTGTAAAAGCTATCAATCTATAAATATCTCTTAGTGCCTGTTCCAATTAGAACTCCTTCAGAGAAGTGGCCATGGCAACAGTCTCCATAACTAAGGAACTCCAGTGCCACTTCTTATCCTGTAGCGCCTCACCTTTAACAGGCCACTGTCAGAGGGCAAGTATAGCGCAGTGTTTGCAGAGGTTCCTACCTAATGTTCCCAGTGACTACTTCTGTCTAATGCTCCTACTTGTTACTTCTATCTCATGTTTGTACCTAATATTCCAGCATAAATGTTCTTATCTATTACTTCTATCAACTGATCCTACCATTTTGCCAAAAGGCAGGGCTAGTGCATAGTGCTCACTGCAGGAAAATCCCGAGTTACAAAGAATGAGCTGCATGAGTTAAGTGTTGTCAGGTGTTACATATGACAAGGAGAGATTGTATGTTTGTTGACAGAATGCCAGTGGTTCACATGTTAGTGCGGTAGAAAGAAAGACAGCTTCCAGGGTCAGAGAAGTGCAATTTGACAACCACTAAAGTGCTTGCTCACTAAGCAGATGTCACCAACCTTCTTGATACCCAGGTGGGTAGTACTGGTAATATACCTCCCTGGTCATTGGCTGCCTACTAACTACTACCTTTATATTGTTTGCTAAAAATTTCATGATCATTTAACTTATACCTTTTATGCTTTGTTTCATTGCTTACTGTTATGGAATTGCATAGTTTACTTTATCAAATGCTTCAGCAAATTGAAGAAAACCAGCATCCATTCTGTCTCCTCCAGCTTACGTTTCATGTCTTTGTAATTTATACTTTTGCCTGGTGAAAGCACAATGTACAACATCCAGTGGGAAATGCCATTTTAGCCATGCAGTGCAAACACAAGTCATAATAAAGTTACAAACTTGGTAATAATTTTACAAATGTACTGAATTTCTAGAGGCTAGATATTGTAATAGGTTGCTGGGACTTCTAACCAATGCATGATGAAGCCTCAGGTCTTGATGTGGGCAATGAAAATGGTTAGGTTATCTGAATAACCACAAAGAAAGTTCATTAGATTGTTTTGAATCATAAAATTGTGGCCTTAGCACTTATAGAAGCACATTCCTCATTTAGATAGTGTGTTTTGATCGTGAACACAGTTAATTTGATAGTAAAAATTAACTGCTATCAGTAAAACATTAAAACAGTACAACAATGAAATGTAAAGCAGAGATGTTTTTGTGGTTCATACTTAGTTGAGTATGGAAGAAATTCAGCTCTTTAGTTGGAGAAACAAAATACATTATATTTTATATCAGAAATAAGTGGAAACCACCCAAATTTCAAAGAGGGTAAATCTCTGCATAAATCTTAAAATGTTTTGAGAAGGTTTGAACAGAATTATTTTATATAAGAGGAAATTGATGACAAGAGTAATTAGAAGAAAAGGGAAAAGATTAATCTAAGAATTTTAGATGGAAAGCTAGCTGGTCCAAATTATGAAAATTCTAGATATACGAGATAGTAAGTGGACTCACCAGAGACTTAATGTTAACACTTTATCTTGTTAGAAATTAGTTGTATAATGTACTTACTTGATTGGATGTGATATAATACTGCGAGTTACCTCGGTCAATATATGTGATTGTGAATATATTTTTGTTGATGTTAGAATTGACATTATATTTCACTGCCAAAACTTTTCTTTATTTCTGTTTATTAACCCTAACAACTCTTGAGAAGTCATTAAATTTCATTCATGAAAGTTACCAATATTTGGACAATGAAGTCTACACATGCACAATAATTTGTGATATATTGCATATACATTTTTGAGGAAAAGCTTTTACACAGGTCAAATAATCCCTGCTGTGAGGGCTAACATGTAAAGGAAGTGAGAAAAGTAGCCAAGATAGAGAGAGACCAATTTATGCACTGTACAGAAGGTTCAGAGGATTTGTATCTGTACAGCATCAGTGTCTAATGAAAACAACTGTGTATGTTTAGCCCAGGCCAAGTTAAGTCACTGAAGAAAGAAATTATCCACCACTTCAAGCAACACATTGTACGAGTGGAAACAAATTAAGCAAACTGCAGTAGACTATTATCTTTTCTAAGCAAAACTACCCCTAGGGTTTCTTCGACTTCCTTACAGAAATCTGTAATAGGTAAGACTTTTGCCTGTATCCTAGTCATCCTTCAATAATTTGCTCCTACAACCCAAAAATTCATGCAGTTGTCTTTTTATTAAATACCTTACAAGTAAGAGGTCTCCATTAAAACTTTTTTTTTTCCAAAGCTGGCAACATCTGCCATCCTCCACTGCATTAACATAAATCCTCTACTGAATCTTGGGACCCCATTTGTTACCTTTCATTACAATAACATTCATTCTCAGAACCATAAGGACAATATTCATTGTTACCTTTCATTCCATTATCCCTTCACTGAATTATAGAGAAAAATTTAATTATGACATTAATGTTCTTTCTCAAAATTCTAAGAATAACATTTGTTATATTCCATGACCTTAGGAGATTTCCTCCTCCAAATTTATATCTTTTGATATAGTTCCTTTATTTAAATATTTAGAAAAAAAACTAGGTCTTTGTCTCGGGTTTCCCGTACATTTCAAGCACAAACACTGAGGTGCCATTTAAGACTTGGATCTTATGTGGGTTAAGTTCCTTCATAATTACTTCTTTATATTCTAACTCGATTTGGTTATTTTCAAGGGTCCCAGGTCAGAAGTAATGCTTTTGATTCTGAATTCTATGTCGTCAATAAAATTTTGAAGCTTTATATTAATAAGAAGATTTCATCAGTAGAGTGAATAATGTTATCAGTAAGAACACGTCAGTAGCAATAATATCTACAATAACCTCACAGTCGCCCTATCGTGAGAATATTATTCAAGAAAAACACTTGCATTGGGAATAAAGATTTGACCAATTATTTGTAGAAATATAATATCTGGTCACCTTCATGCATTCTTCCAGAGTTCAATGAAAACTTTTCGAGACATCATCTTATGAATTCGAGCATTTGGTCTGTCCTAATTTGAATACATGTGTTGTTTACACGGCTAGAGGTTCCATGAGCTAGCTAATAGATAATCAACCAGTCTATCTTTCACTGAAAAATGTTAATTATTTGATAATATTGATATAATTCTTAGTTCCTTTATTTTTATTTTCCATTTTCGTCTTGATTCTGGGAACACATTCTATTTTGGGAAGAACTTTTCCCTCGATATATTGGGAAGTCGGGGATAGTAAGTTAGTTAACTGACCTATGAATGTAATAAACTTTTAAAGGTTTTTCTTTATATTATCTACGAATTCCAGACTAGAACACATCTTGAAATCAGTTTTAAAGAACGCGCTAGCATTCCCGTTTTCCTTTCCACCAGACGTTACTCTTATACAATGTTATAAAACATTAAAAGATTGTTATAAATATAATCTTTTTAAAACAGGAGCTATCGTTGATAGCAAATTAAATAAAAGATTTTTATTGAATTGCCAATGTACATCACAATTAAGATGTATAGCCAGCATCTCCCGAACTCGGCAGCCCGCGTCCCTCAACGGCTGGCGAATGTAAACAGTGAGAGGTGAGCCAGTGAACGCGATGGAGGAGGAATTACGTTGTGCTCAGTGTGGTGGGTTTTACCACGTGCCAATTTTATTAGTGTGTCGCCATCCCATTTGTCTCGGTTGTGCTCGAGAACTCCAAAAACCAGCAGTCCCACCTTCCCGAAATGAAGAGGAAGGGAGTGCTCCTCCTGCCGAAGATATCCACGAAACTTCCGAGGTTGATAAACTGTCGGTGCTCAGTGATGCCGACTCGGGTGTTTCGTGCAGCTCCCGTCCTACCAGCCTAGTGGGCGCCCCCGAGGTGGGTGGGAACAGCGAGCCTCTTCCACCCCCGCCCGTGTACACCATCTCCTGTCCCCAGTGTGGGGTATCCACCCCTACTGACGAGGCGGGGGCTCAGGGCCTGACTCGGTACAGGGTGCTGGCGGCGGTAGTGGACAAGCACTTGGAGCGCTACCAGGTAGCAGAGCCATGTCAGTTATGCGAGGGGACGGGAGAACCGCGTCCCGCTCAGGTTTTCTGCGACCAGTGTTTAGTGTTCTACTGTGGGCCCTGTCGGGACTCGTGTCACCCGGATCGCGGTCCTCTGGCTGCCCACTGGCTGGTGGACGTGGCTGAGGGACGGGCGTTGCTGCGGGCCCGCCGTCGGGAGCGTGAAGGGCGGTGCGGTCACCACCCTCAAGAGCATGTCTCCATGTACTGCCTCACCTGCCGCCTCCCCGTCTGCGTCCTGTGTCTCCACCATGGACGCCATCATGCTCATGACGTCCACGCTCTCAACGCCGTCACCAAAACTCACAAGGTAAGTTGGAATCATCGACCAAATGTCGCATCGTTGACTTGAAACAGCAGCATCCAAGCCTAGAAGATACCTAACCAAGAAAATTAATGTCTCGGAATATATAGTTTATGAAGACCATAACACAACACCCATGAAACACTTGAGATGGCATTATTATATACAAAGTAGTGTTACGTGAGATATCCAAGGCCTGTAACTGGAAGTGATTTGCATACGAATATCCTTTGAAACGTTATGGTGCAGACAGTTGAGAGATTCACGATCTCGTTGAATATTTAATAGCATGCCCGATCAGTCAGGCTGCTTTGAACATGTGGGTCTGCGGGTTCCGGTCTCAGATTGCTTGACTTGTACGACGAGCACCAGTGGAGCGAAGATATCAGACATGTTTGCTTTTCCCAATTAGTTGAAGTATTACTCATTGTTATGCCCCTCTAGGGCCCCACCCAGTAAGCTAAGGTGTATAGTAAGGTTTAAAGGCAGTATCACTAAATACTCTGATGGTTAGTCCCAAGGGATTAAGACTTATCCCGATGACTTCAGCTTTTAACAAGTTATTTTAAACCAAACTGTCACTCAGTCACTCTCGACAGAAACGTGTCCAGTAATAAACTTGTAACTCGAACTGCTTGTAGTTCTGATGGGTATTGTTGTGTTGCCCAATGTGCTGGTGAAATTGCCGAGTTAAACAGTGTGCCGGAACTTCTCTCATGCAAGGTTACTGTGATTAGACCATAAAGGGGTTTAGTGAGTAGTGAAAGCGGTGATGTGTACAGACTTGCAGACACCTGCAGCGTATATGAGGACGGTTCCATAGCGCAGGATATATATTAAAATGGGAATGATTGGTAAAGGTGGAATATGGTTTACAACATAAAGCGTGTGCTCATTTGGTATTCCTGTATACAGGAAGTAGCATGTATACGAATGGAAATGTGCCATTAGGGTGGCTGTGTTGCTGGCCGGTTGGTGGGATTGCGAACACGTTTGACAGCTTATGTGTTCGATCATGTACACGTCTAGAATCCAGTGTGTATGTCTGGAGTCTATTTAGTTAAGGCTGATGTCTTCTGTGTGAGGGGGTTGTGTATACCTATGGCTAGGGCGAGGGGAGGAGATGGGATCATGAGACGGGGGAGGGGACTGTGGTTGAGGGTTTAAATATCCCTCTATCCTCGTGTTTACTTTTCTCGTGACCATGACTAGTAGACAGAGAGCATGTGTGTGTGTGTGGGAACTCCCATGTTGTGTGACCGTCAGGGATCGTGTGTAGGTGTGACTGTTTAACTTCACTGTGTGTTTGTCAGAATGAGAATCCTTTTTTTCCAGTGGGTTGCGTAAAACGTATAAATATTGCAATACAGCTTATAACGTAGGAAGGTGGTTCATGAAGAATAATTTATTATCGGGATTAAACGGTTTGTCTTTATTTATATTGTGTGCTACGGTGACGATAATCAATGAGGGGTCATTTAAACCAACCAGTCACACAGTTATCGATTCATT
>JAUTXX010544860.1:0-10523 GCA_032273605.1 Panulirus laevicauda | reverse complement strand
ACTGCCCATGTAACCCCAGCATGTCATAAAAGGCGACTAATGGGGAGTAACTGGCTGGAAATTCTTCCTTTGTGTATTACTTTCTAAAAGAAGAAACACAACAAGGAGCCAAGTAAGGAATTTTACTTCTAAGGCTGCCATCTGTTCTTGATGTTACCTCACTTATGTGAGAATTGGCAAACATATATGAAAAAAAAAAAAATATATGTATATTTCCCCAGTGCAGTGCATGTGGCAGATAAAGAGTGGATGTGGGTGAATGCGGCAGCCTGTCTTCATCTGTTCCCGGCTCTACTGCATTAAACACTGCTATATATCATCCCTGGGGATGGAGCTAGAGAAGTCTGCTATCCACATATATCCAAACAGAAATGAAAATCTTACACCTGCCTCTCACTTTAGCAACTCATACTTACAGATCCCCTTGCCCCAATAAACATAACACTGGCAGAACAGATACCCCCTGAAATTACATGATTAACACTAAAGTCACCCTCTCAATATCTCACTGTTTCCACATTGCTGTTTGTGAATACGTTTTTGATCTTTTCTACCATCATGCATTTTTCCTTCCAGGCTCCCTTTTTGTCCTGTTCCATTTCTTCAAACATTATGCCATATCTGATGGAAAAAGTTTACCATATGTATTTATCCACACAGCTTCTCCATTGATTCTTTTTTAATATATAATTCCATTACATGCATAAATATTTTGTTCACAGAGAAACCATGAAGGCGGCATTTAGTAAGATTTTTGGACGAAAGGAGTACAGTGTCCCAGAGGATGATATGGACATATCTTCTCCTACAGTTGTTACACACAATGTGCATGTTACATACAATGCCCACACTCAATCATTTGAGGGCATTCCTGATGCCTGGAAAAATTTTATTGAAAATGCCATCAGGTAAGTTGAAACTTATTAGTATATTCTGGAAGTTATATCTTTATTCCCTTAGAAAGAATGGTATATAACTGAAGTTCTTGTGTAAGATTCATTTGCTACTGCTCACTAAGTGGTTAGTTCTGTGTCCTTAAACCTCACATTGTACTTTAGGGCAGCAGCTCCTATCATTTTGGTTTGTGTACTACCATTGCATGCCTCTGTCACATTGTGGGCCATCTTACATCAAAAAATCTCATTCTAACTAGGTGTTATTCTTTGAACTGTGCAAAAGATGCTTTGTCCAAAATTTCATTACAGAAAAATGCATTCATAGTGCTTTTTACTTATGATGGAACATTCGAGATTAATGCCATGGACTATATGGAATGCTTTTCTGTAATGCTTGTTTTATGTGGTCTAGTTAATGGCAGGAGCACCCAAACAGCCAGTTTTTGGGAGCAGTAACCTGTATAATATCTAAAGAAGAAGGAAAGACAACTACCACATTGATGTAGGGCAAGGGGTCAAGTTTTAGGTTACTTGGAGAGTTGATAAGTTGTATTGCTTTGGGCTCGACTTTGTCTAGTAAGTAATACTAGTAGAGCTAGAACCTCCACAGTTATGAGAACAATGCTCCATACAAGGACAACTTACTTCAACATATTATCAGAGCAACTGTCCAGGAGAAAAGAATTTATGGTATCTGAATAGGACTTCCAATTTTTTAAAGGCAGACTTTGCCATTTGCGTAACGTAGGAATCCCAAGTTATGTCAATATATTATAGTGATAACAAGGTGTTTACTAAGAGGTGGGATTACAGAGCCATCAAAGGAGATGGGAAGGTTGTGGAGTTTCAGAAAGAGAGATTGGCAGAAAATTTGTTTTAGGTGCATTTAACTTATGGTCTTATCAGTTATCTGTTGAAGAAAGGAAATCATAGGTAAAAAAAGGAAGAGCATCGGAACCAGGACAGGATCCTGAGAAAGAATGGGAGATGTTTCTTCAACAATTATGGAGACAAATCAGCCAGAAAGAATGTGAAAGAACAGAGTGAGGGAGGAAAACCAAAAGAGGGGAGTCTGGAGATCACAGTGTCAAAAGTTCTCACTTTGTAAAGTGCAACAACATTGTCTCTGAGAGGATGATTAGACATTAATAAGATAGGAGAGGATATTATCAATGGATTCAGCCTTTGAAAGCTGTATTTATGATGAGAGAGAAGACAGATTCAAGGTACTTAAGAAATGGGAATTAAGAAGATGCAAAGACTTTTGAAAGAATAAAAGTTGAAGCAACAGAACAATAGCTAGAAGTGTTGGAGTAGGCACCCTTGTTTAAGATGGGCTGTACCAGTGCATAGTTCTAAGAAGGGAAATTTTTTGTTTTCAAACAGAGCAGTACAGACAAGCAAGTAGAGGTTGCCAGCTCAAAAGAACACTCCTATAAAACATGAAGAGGGATGCTATCTTGTCCATATGTTTAAGGAGAGAAGGGCTTTTAGGATTACATAAAAAGAGATTGTAGGGAGGAGCATAGGATTTTTTAAGATGTGTATCAGGGGCTAAGGAGGAGTTAGAAGAAAAAATTGAAACTAAAAGTTACCTTTTCATTGGGAGAGACAGTTATGATTTTGTCAGAATGGAAAAGCAAAGGATAGGTTGTATGGAAGAGTATCAGTGGATGAAGAAAGGAGGATGTTGCAGTGCCTTTGGATAAAGGAACAACTCACCTCATGGTTAACATACTTGCAGTGATGTTTGGCAGAGACAAAAGCTGAATGTGAGTTGATGGGAGGATAGCTTTCTAGTCTGATATGTTCACTCTTTATCTGAATAGCCTTAGAATGGGAATTGTTGAATCAGAGATTAGAAGAGGAGATAGTCATAGAAGATAGGAATTACTTCCATACCCACAATAATATACACTGCTATATGGTAAACAGAGCCAGAGGCTTCACCACAAGAGAGGCAATAATCTTCCCAAGTAAAGTAGAAAAATAATTTTCACAAGTTAGTCCTGTCAGCACCATTAAAGAGCCAATATTGACATTAAGAGGGGGGGGCAGCTGGAGGAGGAGATGTAAAGTGTGGTAAGATGAACCAGTTTGGCGCAAGATTATGCATCTATGGTGAGAAGAATTGGTCAAAAATGTATCCAGAGCACTGGAAGAGTGATTTTAATGTTCTTGGAAAAAATTTGCTCCATATCACTAGGAATGGAAATGTGTGGTGTCATATTGCTTCATATATTAAGACTGCATATAGGATAATGAAATTGCATATATTGTTTTGCATCATAGATTATAAAGTGTTGGTGTTTTAGTTGTGAGAATCCATTATATTATGTTAGATTGTAGATGCATGTGTTTTTTGTTAATTAATGGTTATTTCTTTAAGAATTATTATCTTTCAGTAAAGCTGAAATGGAAAGAAATCCAGAAGCTGCCATAGCAGCTGCAAAGTTCTGGAAATACTCCATACGGCGAAAAGAAACAGATGTGAAATTTATTCCAACACCTCAGGCTATTCAGGAGGAATCTGAAGCTATTGAGCATGTTTTTGAAAGTGGTATGTTTCATTTTAGTACTCTTTTCCGAGTTGTACAACTGCATTGGATAGGATGTTTAATTCTGTAAAGGAGCAAATTTCTCTGATTCTGATGGCAAGGTAAGAAAGAATACTTTGGCTTACCTACTGTGACCACACACCACTTCAGAGTACTGACTATATGTGGTAAGTTCAGGAACAGTATTACAATTATTCTTGAAACCACTGCCAATGAGTATTTATTGGTAATTAGTCATTTTAAGGCAGTGTAAACAAAGATTTTCTCTGCTTCCCATCCTTGCAACTACTTGGGAGCACTGGAGTCAAAATAGTAAACTTTTGAGTGCATGAGGAAAGGTTGCAAATGCTCTCTTGTGGCCTTGTTCTGACAGTGCTGGTGGGAGACAGATGGTCATCTGTTTGTGATGTTAACTGAAAAAGAAAGGTGCAGTGACAACCGTGGTGAATTTAAAAGAAGTTAGACCTCCTTGGTTTTATGGGTAGCTTTCCTGACCGTGATGCATTCAAGGGCTGCCCAAATTTGAATGCATAGGTTTGAATCCTGGTTGTGGCAGTCAATCCACAGTCGACCCAGCTGTTCATCCACCCCAAGGGGTTGTTCGATAAAATGGGTACCTTGCTTAGGCTAGAGATGGCCATGATTAAGGCTTCAGTTGCCCTTGCTGTCTCAGCTAAAATGGAAAAAAAAGAAAGCTTCCCTGTTGAAGTGATTGTCCCACCTCTAATGTATTGGTGTAAAATCTTGAAATTTATAGGGTTAAATAGGTAATAAAGGTAAATGCATTATTGATGAATGATTGAAATGAAGAGTATGAATGAAATAAAGACTGGGATGAATGTAATATTATGTGGTATGAAGAAACGGTTAGAAGAGCACATGGAGAAAAGTCTAAAGATGTTATGGTCATTGGGAATGTGTGATTAATAATAGGCCAGTTAATAAGATGCTTAGTAGCATACACAAGTATGGGTAGAGGTATTAAAGGAACTGAATAGAGTTACAGATGTTTCAGATGAAGATGCCATAGGTAAGATTTTTTATTCGTTTCAGTGAAACCATTCTTTGTAAGATAGAGGTGTGAACCTAGATTTAAAAGACACTTGAATTATTAGCTTAATGCACAAAGTGTGAAAGAGTTTTATTAGCTTGGCAGTATATGATTTGTATTAGTATAGTGGACATGAGGATGTGTCAGAGAACTTCGAATATATCTCCACTCCAGTCATGTCACATACCTTGGTTATCTTCTCTCACAAATCCATTTCCTCAGTTGTTTTATCAAGTTTGTCATAATGAGTCCATAACTTTCTTTTTGTATCATTGTGTGCAATTTGCATGCAGTTAGTATTAATTTACTGTGCATGAAGTATGAAAGTAAAGATTGAACCTAGGACTTTGTTGCAATTAGTTGTGATTAGCAACCTTTTTACACCATGATATGACTGAAAGGTGTGCTGCTGCAGTTTAAATTCACTGTGCACCAAGTGACCCAAGTCCATTCTTTCTCCCCCTCAAACTTCACTCTTCTGTGCTTGGAGAGTGAGTCTTCCTTTTTATATTGTGTGCAGAATCACGTCATGATCTTTTGATATGTTCACATATAATAGTTGGTTGGGATTATCATCCAAACCCCACGAAATTGCCATCCATTTACATGGTCTACCCCTCCTCTTTTGAATGTACTTATGCTACCAGAGATCTTCTTTCCTAGGCTATCACCTGCCATACAACTTATGTGGCCGTCTGTTACTGATTAGCCTGTAATACGTGATAATTGAATGTAAATTGTGTTGTCGTATATTTTTTACATGAATATTTTTTATTTTTGCAGGGAAGGATTCATGTGAAATAATAGACCCTGCACCATTGACTGGGGAGGTAAGAATTTTGAAGCAAAGGTTTGTAAAGAGACCTTCAAGTGGATCACTGTACTAAATAAATTGAGGAAAAAGGAAATTTGAAAAATTATGATTTCTTGAAAACTAATTGATGACATAAATGGAGTAAAGGCTTTGTTAACATTGGTCTAGGAAGTACATGTATATGTGAAAATATTACAAGATTAACAGATTTTTATGGAAAATATCTGTTTGTGCCATCCTACAGCCTGTTGTAAGAAAACTGCACTAAAAAAATAATTATAGATAGGTGATAGGTTAGTTGTGTAGTAGATAGACTGATTCTATTCTACCTATCTTTATCTCTGATGCCCAGTATGAGTTTTAAGAAATGGCTGAAGAATTTTTAACTTCTGGCTAACTTACCACATAGGGTAAGCATTTACCATTTGCTGTTAAATACAGCAGATGTCATTTGCTAAAATACAGAACTTTACTTCTGTCTATCACACTTTAGAAAGTAGCTAAATATGTATATATGTGTTATAGGTATTATTTTCATTCTAGTCTGTACCACACCAAGGCAGCATCGCGGATGTTCGACTTCCTGATGTCACCCCATCAGTTATTCCAAAAGCAGTGGACCAAGTTGATAAAGCAGAAGTGAAGGTTACGCAAAGCCCTGTCCAGGTTACTATCACTGAAGAGAACTTTTTTTGTTACAGACAGCTTTACAGCAGAATTATAGTACTGATACAGTAATGGTTTTCAGATATATAAATTTGAATATATTTTTTTGATGTGTTACATATACACCATTAGGTATTAAATTCTTAGTGTAAACCAAGTGGGTGAAAAATATAACAGAAAACACATGAAATTATTTTGAGAACATGGATGTAACTTTTATAGATTCATAGTGCAAGTACAGTGGAATTAGTTTTTGATATGAATAAGAAAATGGTCACAGTGCAAGTGCACTTGTAAAGTTGGATGAGATATCAGTCACGGCATGAAGATTACCAATCTTGGAGAGATAGACTTTTTTATACTTAAAAACATACATTTTTTCACCCTATCTTTTCACTTGTTTAGTTTTTAGCTGTCCTTTTTATTCCAATTTTTTTTTTTACTACTTTGTTGTTTCACACATGATGAGGTTGTCCCAGGAGCAGATAAAGAAAAGCATCATTTGCTCACATCCACACTTGAGCATTCATTTATCTATCTATCTGTTATATCTCTGATGCCCATTCTCTTCTGGAACTCGCATCAAGTGGGTGACCATGGCAAAAGTCTCTGCATATCACTGTTCTACATGCCTCCTTCACATACACCATTTGATGCATTTCCCCTCATTTCTCTCCCTCCACTGCTCTTCCACTCTGTTCCATGTATAATGCATGTAATTCCAACTACTGCATAAATTATCCATCCGTACTGCTACTATTTTTACATAACATGACCTATTCACAAGTAGGTTTCACCTCCATATATTGGAATTAGGGTAAATACTCCATCATGCAAGCTTCAAAAGAATTTTCATTATATCTCAAATTATTCTCACTTCAAGACTTTTCTCATCTTAAGCTTTTCCATTTCTGTTCTCACAGAACTATTCTCCCAAATGCTTGGTCATCCACAACTTTCATATCTCCATTGTTCAGACAGGTGTTACACAATAACATCCCACCTTTTTCAGAACCTTGAATTTTTCAGCTAATTCTCATAACTCATAGTATCTTCATCATTCGCAGTCAATTGAGCAACCCTCTTTTTTCACTACTGATCTGTTTCAGCTGATGACTGCATTTTCTGCATACAATTGTTGTGACTTCCATTTTTTCCACTGTGGTTCAGTGGTGCATTGCTATCACCCCAAACTGGCTCATCTTGTGTAGTGTGCCATCCCTAAGAATATTAGACATATTAGAATATTTTCCCTTGGGATAGGGGAGAAAGAATACTTCCCATGTATTCCTGCGTGTCGTAGAAGGCGACTAAAAGGGGAGGGAGCAGGGGGCTGGAAATCCTCCCCTCTCGTTTTTTTTTCATTTTCCAAAAGAAGGAACAGAGAAGGGGGCCAGGTGAGGATATTCCCTCAAAGGCCCAGTCCTCTCTTCTTAATGCTACCTCGCTAACACGGGAAATGTCGAATAGTTTGAAAGAAAGAAAAGAAGTAATATCACAGAGCCATGACGTACTACCAATGTATTTCTAATCACTCGCTTGTACCATTTACTCTTCTATGCATACCGTAGTGAGTCAAAACTTCCTACCAAGCTCTCTTACTGATACCATTGAATGCCTTCTCTGAATCTTTAAATATTGCATAGACTTTCTTCATTTTCTCTAGAACATTCTTCACTTTCTAAATACTTATCTCAACCCTGTTCTTTACCTACAAGGGATTTGCATATTCTTTGATACAATCAAACAAAGCCATGTAATAATCTTTGCCATTGTGTTGTACATGTCAAATTCAGAGTGCATCGGTCATTTAGTGTTCTAGAATATCTTATACATATGATTTCCTCCTATAATGCTCTCTTTTGTTTAAATTGAGTTGCTTTTGCCTTGGAGATTATGTTTTTAATATACTATGGCCCTGCTCATTCTGTAGTCATTCCAATGCACCTTTCTCTCACAGTCTTACCAAGTCCGTTATGATGATTTTGAGTTTAGTAATTGTTACCACAATTATTGCCTTTCTTTTTATTTTCCATTACTGAAGGAAGTTTGCAGAAAGGATATGTATTTATGCAAAACTGTGATGTCTGACTAATCTTCTTTTTGCTTTTAAACAGGTACGAAGAAAGCAAGGTCTTAAAATGAGTGATGATGAAATAATGGAAAAATTCAGACAGCTTTGTTCTCCCAAGAATCCAGAATCAGTGTACGAACGGGACAAGGAACTAGGTGCCGGGTATGTATGTAAAATGTAGCTAGTTATCTTGTATGACCCAGTATCCAACATGGAAGATTTTGCTTTAGATCAGTATGTACAGAAAAAGTGGATGTGTTAGAAATGAAATTATTCTGTGTGAGGATTGGAGTAGTGGTATTAAATAGAGTATGTTTGAGAGACCTGAAGAGGTGTGCTGAAATAGTTTGCACATTTTGAGAGGATGACTAAGATAGTATAATGTCATACGTGAAGGGAGTGAGGAAAATGGGGAATCTAAGGGAGAGGTGGAAGGGTGGAGTAAAAGATGCTTTGGGTGATTAAGGCTTGAACATGAGAGTGTTAGGCAAGCAAGGGATAGAATGAATTTGAGCAAAGTGGTGTACGGAGGGTATGCTAGGCTGAACTAGGGAGTATGGAAAGGTCTCGGGAAAAGCATAGAAAAGTTTGTGGGGCCAGCTTGGGGATGGGGGCTCTGATTGTGATGCATAATACATGAAAGTTACAGAGTGGACATGAGTGAATGAACCACATCTTTGCTCCTTGTGATATTTTGCATGTACAGGAAGTGTTGAACAAGTTTGAACTCAAACTCTACAATGAAGTTCCTAAGGAGCAGTTCTCCATCCCTACTCAGTCTTTTCGTATATGACCTCCCATTACCTCTAGCAAACCACAACCTAAAGGTCCTTTCATGTGCAGGTGACCTCACAATTACAGCACAACACCCTGACACCACTGAAGCAACAACAAACATGCAGCATTACAATACAAATTTGGAACAATGGCTTACCATGAACAAAATATCTGCATCTCCATAGAAGTCTTCAGTTATTTTTTCAGCCCAGACAGACATGAATCCAGCTCAAACTCTCAGTCACCTTGAATGGCAGTCACTCATGCTGAATAAAACACCAACCATTCTAGGTATCACATATCATATGCACATGACATTCACTCAAATAACATTATCTTAAAAGCAGCATACAAACTCAGAATACTAACTGGCATCAGATTAAGACAAGAAAAAGAATTATTTAACATCCTCTTCAAATAATTCATCCATGCCACTCTAAACTATGCCTCCTTTGTCTGGTTTTCCATCTTCTCAAATCAAATATGAGATTTTTTTTCTTATGTTGTTAGCTCCAGTCACAAACAAAAGTCCACATCAAGACCAGATTTTAATTTACATATAAAGAGGTTAATAAAAGGAAAAAAAAAAGAAAAAGTAATTATGAATTTTGGAGGAAGTTAAAAACCTGTCATTTAAAAAGTGGCAAGTCATAGTTATGTGGAAAGACATGGGAGGGTAGAGATTTCCAAAGCTTCAAGGTGTAGGGAAAGAAACGGTTATCAAAACAGTTCACTTTGAGTTGCCAATGGCCACACAGTAATAATGTGATGCCACAGCTTACAGAATATTGTAAAGTCTAGCTAGTGGTGGGTGCACACAAGCAGTTAGCTCTAAGGAACAAAAACCAAAGAAATACCATTAGGAGAGGGAAAAATGATGCAACATTTTGCCTTAGGTCAAATGGGTCAAGATACTGCAATCAGAACAGTGACTGACTGCTTCACAGCCACAGACACTCAGGACCTATACAGTGAAAGAAAGATCCTCTCAGTACATTCCTACCTAAACTTGCTTGGCATTAGCACTCTTAGACCCCTCTCTGAAACCATTCCATAACTGACCATGGATTGATTCCTACTTTTCTTTTATTTTACCATTGCTTCAGAAGAGCGAGAACAAGTATTCTTTTGTACTGGCTAATAACAGGGATAATTGCTCAAGTGATTTTGTAAGGGGTAAGTGAGTGAATGTAGAAACTTCCTGATTCTGTTCAAGAACTCATTCTGTGGTTAGATTTTCTCGTGTTTTACCATGAATTCTAGTTTATTCTTTAGAATATTTTTCTTGAATAAATAAATTATTATTTGATGATTATGTTCACATTTGATAGTATTTGTTGAGGGTCTTTATGGCAGAAAATGAATTTATTATGTGTTGAGGTTATATACTTACAGTCTGCCTGTGGTTGAAAAAAGAAATTTTGAGCAGAGACATATTTATAAACTTTGATATTGGCAAATTGTGGTATACAGATGAAAGATAAATGGAAATGGGTGGATTTTGGGTAAGAATTATACAATGATTTCAGTGAATATTCAATCAATGTTTTATGTAGTATTCTTTTTATTGTTATTATACTTTGTCGCTGTCTCCCGCGTTAGCAAGGTAGCGCAAGGAAACAGATGAAAGAATGGCCCAACCCAGCCACATACACATGTATATACATACACGTCCACACACGCAAAT
>JAUTXX010544849.1:0-10523 GCA_032273605.1 Panulirus laevicauda | reverse complement strand
CAACATTGGTAGATAGTATAACAAATATGATAACAAAATCGGTGGGTAGTGTGTGAACTATGATAACATTGGTGGGGTAGTGTGTCAACAATAATAATAACTGAGTAGTGTGTCAACCATGATAACAACATAGGTGGGAAGTGTCAACAAATGATAGCAACATCGGTGGGCAAGGTGTAAACTATGATAACAACATTGGTGGATAGAGTGTCAACAATGATAAATACATCAGTGAGGACTGTGTCAACCATGATAACATTGGAGGATAGTGTGTCACGTATAATATCAACAACGAGTTGGTAGTGTGTCAACTATAACAAAAACAGTGATGGAGTAGTGTGTCAACTATAATAACAACACTGTTGGATAGGGTGTCAACTATAACAACAAAATCGATGGGTTGTGTGCCAACTATTACATAACTTCCGATGGTAGTGTGTCAATCATAATAACAACCTTGGTGGATAGTGTCAACTGTAATAACAACATTGGTGGGTAGAGTCAACTATAACAACATTGATGGATAGTTTGTCAACTATAAATACAACATTTAATGGTAGTGAGTCAACTATAGTAACAGCAATGGTCGGTAGCGTGTCAACTATAAGAACATTGGGAAAAGTGTGTCAACTACAATAAGAATATTGGTGGCTAGTGTGTCAACTATAAAAACAACATCGATGGGTAGTACGTCATCTATAAAAGAAAATTGTGTTGGTTGTGTGTCAACTATAATAACTACACTGGTGGATAGTGTGGCAACTATATAATAACAAAATTGGTGGATAATGTGTCAACTATGATAAGAACATAGGTGGATAATGTGGCAACTATGATAACAACATTTGTGGATAGTGTGTCATTTATGATAAGAACATTGATGGGTAGAGTGTCAATTATGATAACAACATTGGTGGGTATGGTGGCAACTATGATATAACAGTGATTGATAGTGTGTCAAATAACACTTGTTGGTAGTGTCAACTATAATAACAGCGTTGGTGGGTAGTGTCTCAACTATAAAAACGACATTAATGGGTAGTGTGTCTACAATAAAACCATCAGTGGATAGTGTGCCAGTTATGATAACAACATTGTTGGATAGTTTGTCAACTAGAATGATAACATCGATGGATGACGTGTCAACCATAATAACATCAGCTGTTAGTGTGTCAACTATGATCACAATACCCGAGGGTAGTGTGTCAACTATGATAACAAAGCTGGTGGGTAGAGTCAAATAGAATAAAAACACCCGTGGGTAAGGTGACAACTATAACAACAACATTGGTGGGTCGTGTGCCAACTATAATATCAACGTTGGTGGATAGTGTCTACTATAGTTAGTGTGTCACCTATAATAACAGCATCGATGGATGGTGTCTTAACTATGTTTACAACAATGGTTGATGGTGTGTCAACTATAATAACAACATCGGAGGGTAGTTTGTCAAGTATCATAAAGACAATGGTGGGTAGAGTGTCAACTATAATACCAACATCGATGAATAGTGTGTCAACTACAGTAACAACATCGGAGGATAGTGTCTCAACCGTAATAACAACAGTAGGAAGTGTGTCAACTAAGTAAAAACATAGGTGGATAGTGTGTGAACTATGATAACAACATCGGTGGGTAGTGTGTCACCTAAAATAGCAACATTAGAAGATAGTGTACACCTGTGATAATAACACTAGTTGGTAGTGTGTCAACTATAACAACATTGGTGGGTAGTGTGTCAACTATAATAACAACATTGGTGGATACTGTGCCAATTATAGTAACAATATCCGTGGGTATTGTGTTAACTATAACAACATCGGTGAATAGTGTGTCAACTGTAAGAACAACATTGGCGAAAAGTGTGTCAACTATAATAACAACATTGCTGAATAGTGTCACCTATAATAACAGCACTAGTTGTTAGTGTGTCAACTATAATCATATCATTGCTGGGATAGTGTTTCAACTCTAATGAAAATATCGGTGGGTAATGAATCAATTATGATAACACTGGTAGATAGTTTGTCAGCTATAATAACAACAGTAGTTGATAGCGTGTCAACTATATTAACAGCATTGATCGGTTGTGTGTTAACTATAATATCAACATTTGTGGATAGTGTGTGTCACTCATGGTAACAACATTGCTGGGTAGTGTGTCAATTAGTAATAACAACATGGATTGGTGGAGTGTCAACTATAATAACAACATCGGTGGGTAGTGTTTCAACTATGATAACTAAATAGATGGATAGTTTCCCAACTATAATAACAGCATTGGTCTGTAGTGTTTCCACTATAAAAACGACATTGGTGGATAGTGCGTCATTTATAACAGCAACACTGGTTGATTGTGTCAACTATGACAACAACATTGGTGGTTACTGTGTCAACTAAAATAACATCAGTGGTTAGTGTGTCAACTATTTGAACAACATTGATATATAGTGTGTCAACTATGATAACAACATTGGTTGATAGTGTGTCAGCTACAATAACAATATCGTTGGGTAGTGTGTCAACTATGATACAACACTGGTAAATAGCGTTTCAACTATACAAACAACCCTAACTGGTAGTGTGTCAACTATAATGACAACATTGGCGATGTAGTTTGTTAACCATTATAACAACATTGGTGGGCATTGGGTCATCTGTGATAACAACATCGGTAGATAGTGTGTAACTATAATGATAACATCGGTGATTACTCTGTCAACTCTAATAACAACATTGGTGGATATTGTGTCGCGCATGATAATAACACTAGCTGCTAGTGTGTCACCTATGATAATAACATTGGTGTGTATTGTGTCATCTATAATACCATCAGTGGATAGTGTCATCTTTAACACCAACGCCGGTAGGTAGTGTGTCACCTATAATATCAACACTAGTTGGTAGTGTGTCAACTATAAAACAGCAGTGATGACTACTGTGCCAACTATGACAACATCGGTGAGTAGTGTACCAACTATAATATCAACATCGGTGGATAATGTGTCAACTATAGTAACAACATCAAAGGGTAGGGTGCCAACTATAGTAGCAGCATCGGTCGGTAGTGTGTCATCTATGATAACCACATTGGTGGATAGTGTATCAGCATCGATGGGTAGTGTGTCAACTATGATAACAACGTTGGTGGATGGTGTGTCAACTATAATAACAATATTGTTTTATAGTGTGTCACTATAATATAATCATCAGTTGGTAGTGTGACAACTATGATAACTTTGGTATACATGTGTCATCTATAATAACAGAACTAGTTGGTAGTGTGTCAACTATGATAACAGCATTGGTCGGTAGTGTGTCAACTATGATAACAACATTGGTTGATAGTGTGAACATTAATAACAGCATTGGGGAATAGTGTGTCAACTATGACAACTAAACTGGTTGTTGGTGTGTCATCTATAATGACAACATGCTAGTGTGTCAGTTATGATAACAACATTAGTGATGTAGATTGTCAACTATAATAAAACCACAGCGGTGTATAGTGTCAACTATAATAACAACATCGGTGAAGAGTCTGTCAACTGTAATGACCACATTGGTGAGTGGTGTCACCTATAATAAGAAAACAACATTGGTGGGGTCATTGTCAACTATAATAAAAACATTGCGGTGGATAGTGTGCCAGCTATAATAACAACATCGGTGAAGAGTGTGTCAACTACAATAACAACATTGGTGGGTAGTGTCACCTATAATAAGAAAACTAGTTGGTAGTGTGTAAACAATGACAACATTGGTTGGGTAGTGTGTCAACTATACAACATCAGTGGAAATTCTGTCAACTATAATAATATCGGGGGTTAGTTTGTCACCTAAAATAACAACACTAGTTGGTAGTCAACTATAATAACAGCATTGGTGTACACTTTCAACTGTAATAACACCATCGGTAGAGAGTGTGTCAACTATAACAACATCAGTGGGTAGTGTGTCAATCATAATAACAACATTGGTAGATAGTGTGTCAACTATGATAATATTGGTGGATAGTGTGTCAACTATAATACAAACATCGGTGGCTAGTGTGTCAATTATAATAACAACATTGGTGGACTGCTTGTCAACTATAGTAACAACACTGGTTGGTAATGTGTCAACTATAAAAACAGCCTCGGTCAGTAGTGTGTCAACTATAACAATAACATTGGAGGATAGCTTTTCAACTATGATAACAGCATTGATGGGTAGTGTGTGAACTATAATAACAATATCGGACAATAGTGTATCAGCTATGTTACAACTCCAGTTAGTAGTGTGTCAACTAAGATAACAGCATTGGTAGATAGTGTGTCAACTACAACATCAACACTAGTTGTAGTATGTCAGCTATGATAACAACATTGGTGGGGTAGTGTATCAACTATAATAAAAATATTGGTGGGTAGTGCGTCAACTATGATAGCAACATCGGTGGATAGTTTGTTAGCTATAATAACACCATCAATGGATAGTGTCTCAACTACAATAACAACTTCGGTGGGTAGTGTAGCAACTGTGATAACAACATCGGATGCCAGTGTTCCAACAATAATAACAACATTGGTGGATAGCATTTCAACTTTAATAACCACATCAGTGGGTCGAGTGTCAAATTTAGAAACAACATCGGTGTGTAGTGTGTCAACTATAATATAAACATTGGTGGTCAGTGTGTCAACTTTGATAACAACATCGATGGATAGTGTACCAACTATATCAACAGCATCGCTGGATAGTGTTTAAAGATGATAATGTCAACTATGGTAAGGGCATTGGTAGATAGTTTGTCAACTATAACAACAACACTAGTTGTTAGTGTATCAACTATAATGAAAACATTAGAGGGTAGTTTGTAAACTATAATAACAGCGTTGGGTAGTGTGTCTTCTATGATAACAAAATCGGTAGATAGTGTGTCAACTATAATATCATCGGTGGGTAGTGTGTCAACTATAATAACAACACTGGTGGATAGCGTCAGCTATATTAACAACATTAGTTGGTAGTGTGTCAACTATAATAACTGCATTGGTCGGTAGAGTGTCAAGAATGATAACAACATTTGTGGATAGTGTGTCAACTATATCAACAACACCGCTGGGTAGTAAGTCAACTATGATAACAACATAGGAAGGTAAAGTAACAACATTTGTGGATAGTGCGTGGCCTTTGATAACATTAGTGGATAGTGTGTCAACTATAACAACATCGGTGGAGAGTATCTCATCTATAATAACAACGGTGGGTAGTGTGTTAACTATAATAACAACATTGGTGGATAGTGCGTCAACTATAATAACACCATCGGCAGGTGGTGTGACAACTATAGTAACAACATCGGTGGATATTGTGTCATTTATGATAACGTTGGTGGATAGTATGTCGACTATAATGAAATCGGCGGGTGTGTTCTATAATAACAACATTTGTGGATAGTGCGTCAACTATAAAAACATCACCGGGTAGTGTGTCAACTATAGTAACAACATTAGTGGACAGTGTGTCACCTGAAATAAAAACATTGGTTGGTAGTGTCTCAACTATGTTAACAACATTCGTGGATAGTATGTCAACTATCAAAACGATATCGGTGGGTAGAGTATCAACTATAATTGATGAACACTGAGTCATCAATAATAACAACACTTGTTGGTCGCGTGACTACTATGATAACAACAATGGTGGGGTAATTTGCCAACTAAGATAACGTTAGTAAGAAGCGCGTCAACTATGCTAACAACATTGGTGCTTGGTGTGTCACCTACGTCAACACTAGTTGGCAGTGTGTCAACTAAAATAACAATATTGGTGGGATTGTGTGTCAACTATGATAGCAGTAATGGTGGGAAGTGTTTCAACTATAATAACAATATCGGTGAGTGGTGTGTCAACTATACTAAAAACATTGGTGGATAGTGTGTCAACTACAATAACAGCACTAGTTGGTAGAGCGTCAACTGTATTAACAGCATTGATCGGTTGTGTGTCAGCTCATAACATTTGTAGACAGAATGTCACCTATAATAGCAACATTGATGGGTAGTGTGTCAACTACAACAACATCAGTGGGCAGTGTTTCAACTATAATATCAACTTCGGTGGGTAGTGTTTCAACTATTATAACAACATCGGTGGATAGTGTGTCAACTATGATAATAGCATTTGTTAGTAGTGTCAACAATGATAACAACATCTGTTGGTAGTGTCTCAACTATAATCAAAACATCGGTGGGTAGTGTGTCAAATGTAAAAACAATATCAGTGGAAAGTTTGGCAACTATAAGAACATCAGCGGTGTTTAGTGTCAACTATGATGATAACATTGGGGATAGTGTGCCAACTATAATAAAAACATCGGTGGGTAGTGCGTCAATTTTAATAACAACATCGGTGGAGTGTGCCAACTATAACAACATCGGTGGATAATGTTTTAATTATAATAACAGCATCGTTGGGTTTTGTGTCAACCTTGATAACAACATCGGTGTGTAGTGTGTCAAGTATGATAACAACATCAATGAGTAGTTTGTCAACTACAATACCACCCTATATGGATAATGCGTAACTATAATAACAACACTTGTTGATAGTATATCAACCATCATAACAGAATTTGTCGGTAGTGTCTTAATCAAAATAAGAACATTTGTGGATAGTATGTGACCTATAATATTAACATTAGTGGATAGTGTTTCAACTATAACAACATCGGTAGAGTATCTCATCTATAATGACAAGAACGGTGGGTAGTGTGTTAACTATGATAACAACATTGGTGGATAGTGTGTAGGCTATAATAACAACATCGGTGGGTAGTGTCAACTATAATGACAACATTGGTGGATAGTGTGTCAACTATGATAACATCGGGTAGTGTGTCAACTATAATAACAACATAGTGAGGATAGTATGTCACATATAATAACAACATTGGGAGGTATTGTGTCAACTATGATAACAACGTCCATGGATAGTGTCAACTATCATAACAAAATCAGTAGGTAGTGTCAACTATAATAACAACATTGATGGACACTGAGTGACCAATAATAACAACACTAGTTGGTAACGTGTCAACTATATTAAAAAAAAGACTGGTAGGGTAATTTTTCAACGACGATAGTGGGAAGTGTGTCAGCTATACTAACAACACTGGGGGTTAGTGTGTCACCTATAATAATAACACTAGTTGGTAATGGGTCAACTATAAAAACAACATTGGTGGAGTTGTGTGCCAATTATGATAACAAAATTGTGGGAAGTGTGTCAACCATGATAACACCCGTGGATAGTGGATCAACTGTAATAACAAAACGGTGGGTAGTGTGCCAACGATAATAACAACATCTGTTGGTAGTGTGTCAACTATAACAAAATCGGTGGGTAGTTTGTCAAATATAGATACAACATCGGTGGATAGTGTCACTTATAACAACACTAGTTGGTAGTATGTCAACTATGATGAAAACATGGGTGGGGTCGTATGTTAACAATAATAACAACATCGGTGGGTAGTGTGCTATGATAAAAACATTGGTGGATAGCATGTTACCTATAACAACAACATTAGTTGAAGTGTCAGCTATAATGATATTGGTGGGGAAGTGTGTCAACTATAACAACATTGGTGGAAACTGTGCTAACTATAACAAAAACATTGGTGGACAGTGTGTCAACTCTAACTACAACATTAGGTAATGTGTCAACTATAATGACATCGGTGGGTAGTGTGTCAACTGTAAGAACAACATTGGTGGATGGTGTGTCAACTATAATAAGAGCATAGGTGGGTAGTGTGTCAACAATAACATCGGTGGATAGTGTGTCAATTAGAATAAGTGTTGGTGGATATTGTGTCAACTATAATAGCGTCAGTGGGTGGTGTGCCAATTATAACAACAACATTGGTGGACAGTGTGTCAACTATCATACAACACTAGTTGTATTGTAGTTTGTTCCTCAACATCATTGGGGTGGTATTCAAATCATATTAACAACATTGGTTGGTAGTGTGTCAACTATAATAACAACATTGGTGGATAGTGTCAATTATAATAACATCAGTGGGGTAGTATGTGAACTATAATAACAACATCAGTGATAGTGTGTCAACTATGATGATATTGGTGGACAATGCGTCAACCATAATGAAAACATCGGTAGGTAGTGTGTCAACTGTAATACAAACATCAGTGGCTAGTGTGTCAATCATAACAACATTAGTGGATATGTGTCAATTATAATGACTTTAGTGGATACTGTGTCAACTATAATAAAGATATTAGTGGATGGTGTGTCAACTATAACAAAACCATTGGTGGCTAGTGAGGCAACTATGATACCAACATTGGTGGACAGTTTATCAACTATAATAACAACACTAGTTGGTAATGTGTAAACTATAATAACAGCATTGGTCGGTAGTGTGTCTACTATAATAACATTTGTTGATAGTGTGTCACATATAATAACATTAGTCGGTAATATCGCAACTATGATAACAAAATCGGTGAGTAGTGTGTCAAATATAATAACATTGGTGGACAGTATGTCAACTATAACTACAACATTGGTGGGTGTTGTGTCACTACAATAACAATATTGGTGGGTTGTGTGTCAATTATAAGAACATTGGTGGATAGTGTGTCAACTATAATAGCAACATCGGTGGGTAGTTTGTCAACTACGATACAACACTGGTGGATAGTGTGTCAACTGTACTAACAAAACTAGTTGGTAGTGTACCAACTATGATAACAACATTTGTGGGTAGTGTGTCAACTATGAGAATAATATTGGTGGATAATGTGTCAAGTATAATAAAAACATCGGTGGGTAGTGTAATTGTAATACAAACATCAGTGGCTAGTGTGTCAATTGTAACATCATTGGTGGATATGTGTGTCAACTATAATTACTTTGATGGATAGTGTGTCAACTATAATAACATCGGTGAAGTGTGTCATCTATAATAACACTGATGGATAGTGTGTCACCTATAATGACAACACTAGTTGGTAGTGTGTCAACTATAACAACATTGGTGTGGTAGTGAGTCGACTATAATAGCAACATCAGTGGGTAGTTTCGGTGGGAAATGTGTCAGCTGTAATATCAACAGCGGTGGGTCGTGTGTCAGCTACAAAAACATAGGTGAATAGTTTGTTACCCATGATAACAGCATCGGTGGGTATTGTGTCAACTATAATAACAACATTGGTGGATAGTGTGTCAACTATAATAACATCGGTGCATAGTGTCAACTATAATAAGAACATAGGTGGGTAGTGTGTCAACTAAAGATGCGTCAAGCCAAGTTCCTCAAACGAAATATATCTTTTTACTCACCATCTGGTACCTGCCGAAGCCGCCAATATGCTCGAAGATTCTATCAAAATTTTCGAATGTCATCTTTGGATGGTGAGTGTTACAGTGAAAATTATCTTGTCTAGGGGGCGAGGATGACGTTAATGTTCCTGGCAGTCTTAAGACGTTAGTGCTGATGGTCTGAAGATGATAACAATCTTCAGCAGTTCTGGTGGACTGAAGAGGATCACAATCTTCAGCAGTTCTGGTGGACTGAAGAGGATCACAATCTTCAGAAGTTATGATAACTTCCCTTTCTGACTGGTACTGGCAGGTACACACATCAACAATGATCGAAATTTCTTGGTAGTTCTAAGTTCATATTCACATTGATAGGAACAACAGTTCTTCGATGATCTTTCAGTAACTATTGCGAAGGAAACCTAGTGATGGACCTGAGGTTCTTTGTTCAGTTACTGTCCTCTTGGAAAACGTTATCTGCAGGAGAATATACCATCGGTTACGTTCAGTTATTGATGAAAAAGTTATGCTACTAGATGTCTAGACAGGTTAAACAGAGCTCACTGCAATCTTACCACAAGTACATGACATCATTATGAGCAAAATACATACATACATATCGCTACATACATACATACATACATACATATGAGCAGTAGTCCATTCAAGCTGGTCCAACCTCAGCACAGTCATCCATTTAGCCCGGTCCACCCCTCAGACCAGTCACCTTTTCCTGCCGGTCCACCTCAAACCAGTCACCCATTGTGGCCGGTCCACCCTCAGGCAAGTAATCCATTCAGGCCGGTCTATACCTCAGACCAGTCATCAATTGTGACCGATTCTACCTCTCAGACCAGTCATCCATTTAGGCCCGGCCGCCCTCAGACCAGTCATACATTCAGGTCGGTCCACCCTCAGATCAGTCATCCAATCAGGCTGGTCCAACCTCAGACCAGTCATCCATTCAGACCGGTTCACCCCTCACACCATTCATCCATTCAGTCCAGTCCATGCTCAGACCAGTCATCCATTGTGGCCGGTTCACCCCTCACACCATTCATCCATTCAGACCGGTCCACCCTCAGGCCAGTCATTCATTCAAGCCGATCCATTCTCAGATCAGTCACCCATTCAGGCCGGTCCACCCTCAGACCAGTCATCCATTCAGGCCGGTCCACCCTCAGACCAG
>JAUTXX010544827.1:0-10524 GCA_032273605.1 Panulirus laevicauda | reverse complement strand
TTATTCAGTGTATGCTTGTAAATTAATAGACCTTATGCCTAAGACAGTGAGTCACTCAGTGTATGTTTGTAAATCACTATATCTTATGGCTATGACAGTGAGTCAATCAGTGTATGATTTTGAATTACTATATATTTTGGCTATGACAGCGAGTAGCTCAGTGTAGGTTTCAAATGACTATGTCTTATGGCTATGACAGCGAATCCCTCATTGTATGCTTGTAAATTAGTATGGCTGTGAGAACGAGTCAATAACTGTATGTTTGTAAATTTCTATGTCTTATGGCTTTGACAGTTAGTCACACAGTGTTTGTTGGTTAGTCATTATGTCTTTTGGGTATGACAGTGAGTCACAGTGTAGGTTTCAAATCACTATGTCTTATGGCTATGACAGTGAATCTCTCTCAGTGTGTGCTTGGAAATAAGTGTCTTATGGCTATGACAACAAGTCCTTAACTGTATGTTTGTAAGTTACTATTTCTTATGGCTTTGACAGTGAGTCACTCAGTATATGTTTGTAAATCACTATGTCTTATGGGTATGACAGTGACTTACTCGGTGTACGTTTGTCTTATGGCTATCATATCAATTATATATCATATTGAGTTACTCTGTATGTTTGTAAATCGCTGTTTACTATGGCTATGACAGTAAGTCACTCTCTCTATGTTTGTGAGTTACTATGTCTTATTTATTTGACCGTGAGTCACTCAGTGTATATTTGTAACTCACCAAGTCTTATGGATATGAGAGTGAGTCACTCACTGTATGTTTGTAAATCACTATGTCTTTTGGCTATGACAGTGAGTCCACCAGTGTGTGTTTGTAAATCACTATATCTTATGGCTATGACAGTGAGTGTCTCAGTGTGTATTTGTAATTAAATACTGTGTTATGTCTATTACATTGAGTCACTCAGTGTATGTTTGCAAATCACTGTGTTATATCTATGACAATGAGTTACTCAGTGTATGATTGCAAATCACTATTTCTTATGGCTATGGCAATGAGTCACTCAGTGTATGTGAATTACTACGTCTTATCGGTATGACTGTGAATTAATGTTTATGTTTGCAAGTCACTGTCTTATGGCTATGCCAGTGTCACACAGTGTATATTTGTATATAACCATGTCATATGGCTATGACAGCGAGTCAGTCAGTATATGTTTATAAATCACCATGTGTTAAATGTATGACAGTGAGTTATTCAGTGTATGCTTGTAAATCAATATATCATATGCCTATGACAGAATCACTCAGTGTATGTTTGTAAATCACTATGTCTTATGGCTATGACATTGAGTCAATCAGTGTATGCTTTTTAATTACTATATATTTTGGCTATGACAGCGAGTAGCTCAGTGTAAGTTTCAATTGACTATGTCTTATGGCTATGACAGTGAATTCCTCATTGTACGTTTCTTAATCAGTATGGCTGTGAGAACGAGTCAATAACTGTATGTTTGTAAATTTCTATGTCTTATGGCTTTGACAGTTAGTCACCCAGTTTTTGTTGGTTAGTCATTATGTCTTTTGGGTATGACAGTGACTTATTCAGTGTATGTTTGTCAATCGATATGTCGTATGGCTATTATATTGAGTTACTCTGAATATTTGTAAATCACTATTTCTTATGGTTGTGACAGTGAGTCGCTCAGTGTATATTTGTAAATCACCACGTCTAATGGGTATGAGAATGAGTCACTCACTGTATGTTTGTAAATCACTAGGTCTTTCGGCTATGACAGTGAGTCACTCAGTGTAAGTTTGCAAATTACTATGTCTTATGGCTATGACAGTGAGTTACTCTATATTTTTAGATTACTATGTCTTATGGCTATGACCGTGAGTCATTCAGTGTATGTTTGTAAATAACTATGTCTTATGGCTATGATAGTGAGTCACTCAGTGTATGTTCGCAAATCAATATGCCTTATGGCTATGACACTGAATCACTCTATATATGTATATAAATCACTATGTCATATGGCTATTACAGTGAGTCACTAAATGTCCGTGTCCAAACTCTATGTCTTATGGCTATGACAGTGATTCACTCAATGTATATTTGCAAAACACTATGTCTTATGGCTGTGACTCACAGTCACTCTGTGTATGTTTGTAAATCACTATGTCGTATAGCGATGACATTGAATCAATTAGTGTATGTTTGTAAATCACTGTCTTAAAGCTATGATTGTGAGTCACTCAGTGTTTGTTTGTAAATCACTATACCTTATGGCTATGACAGTGAGTCACTCAGTGTATGTTTGTAATTTACTCTGTCTTATGGCTATGAGCGTGAGTTACTCATATGTTTGTAAATCACTGTCTTATAGCTATGACAGTGAGTTACACAACGTATATTTGTAAATTCAGTGTATTTTTGTAAATCCTTTTGTGTTTAAGCTATGACAGTGAATCACTCAATGTTTGTTTGTAAATTCCTATGACTGAAGGCTGTCACAGTGAGTCACTCAGTGTATGCTTGTAAATCACTATGTCTTATGGCTATGACTGTGAGTTACTGTTTATGTTTGTAAATTGCTGTCTTTTGTCTATGCCAGTGAGTCTCACAGTGTATATTTGTAAATCACCACGTGTTATCGCTATGACAGCGAGTCAATCGGTATGTGTTTGTAAATCACTATGTATTATGGCTATGACAGTGAGTTACTCTATATATGTTTGTAAATCGCTATGTGTTATGGCTATGCCACTGAGTCATATGTTAGTAAATCACTGTGTCTTATAGCTCTCTCAGTGAGTTACTCAGTTTATGTTTGTAAAGCAGTTTTTCATATGGCCATGACAGTGAGTCACACAGTGTATGTTTGTGAATCACTTTGTCTTATGGCTATGACAACGAGTCACTCACTGATGTTTGTAAATCACTATGTTTTATGGTCATGACAGTGAGTCAATCAGTGTATGTGAATAATTTTGTTGTATGGCTATGACAAGGAGTGACTCACTCTATGTTTGTAAATCAGTATATCTTATGGCTATGACAGTGATTCACTCACTGTATATTTTAAGTCACTATGTTCTAAGGCTATGACAGTGTGTCACTTAGTGTATGCTTGTAAATCACTATGTCTTTTGGCTATGACAGTGAGTTACTCAGTGCATATTTGTAAATCGGTATGTCATATGGCTATGACAGTGAGTCACTCAAAATATGTTTGTAAATCATTATGTCTTATGGCAATGACAGTGAGTCATCGTATGTTTGTAAATCACTTTGTCGTATGGCTATGACAACGAATCACTCACTCTATGTTTGTAAATCACTATGTCTTATGGCTATGACAGTGATTCACTCAGTGTATGTTTGTAAATCACTATGTCCTAAGGCTATGGCAGTGAGTCAATTACTATATGCTTGTAAATCACTATATCTTATGGCTATGGCAGTCAGTCATGCAGTGTATGCTTGTAAATCAATATGCCATATGGCTATGACAGTGAGTTACTCAGTGTATGCTTGCAAATCGCTATGTCTTATGGTTATGACAGTGAGTCAATCAGTGTATGCTTGTATATCACTATATGTTATTGCTATGACAGTGAGTCGCGCGGTGTAGGTTTGAAATCACTATATCTTATGGCTATGACAATGAAAATCTCACTGTATGTTTGTATATCAGTATGTCTTATGGTTGAGACAGCAAGTCACTGTCTGTATGTCTGTAAGTTACTTTGTCTTATGGCTTTGTCCTATGGTTTTGTCTTATTTGTAAATCACTATGTCCTATGGGTATGACAGTGATTTTCTCAGTGTATGTTTGTTAATCACTATGTCTTATGGCTATTATATTGAGTTACTTGGCAAGTCTGTAAATCACTATTTCTTATGGCTATGACAGTGAGTCACTCATTAAATGTTTTTAAGTCACTATCCTAAGGCAATGACAGTGAGTCACTCAGTGTATGCTTGTAAATCACTATTTCTTATGGCTATGACAGTGAGTCACGCAGTGTATACTTGTAATTCAATATGCTTTATGGCTATGACTTTGAGTCACTCAGTTTATGCTTTTAAATCGCTATGTCTTGATGGCTATGACAGTGAGTTAATCAGTGTATGCTTGTAAACCACAATCGCTCAGTGTAGGTTTCAAACCACTATGTCTTATGGCTATGACAGTGAATCTCTCAGTGTATGTTTCCGAATCAGTATGTCTTATGGATATTATATTGAGTTACCCTGTATGTTTGTAAATCGCTATTTACTATAGTATGGTAGTGAGTCACTCACTCTATGTTTGTAAGTTACTATATCTTATTTATTTGACAGTGAGTCACTCATTGTATATTTGTAAATCACCTAGTCTTATTGGTATGACAGTGACTCACTCACTGTATGTTTGTAAATCACTATGTTTTTTGGTTATGACAGGGAGTCACCGAATGGATGTTTGTAAATCTTATTATCTCATGACTATGACAGTGAGTGCCTCAGTGTGTATTTGTAATTCAATATTGTGTTATGGCTATTATATTGATTCATTCAGTGTATGTTTGTAAATCACTGTGTGTTGTATCTATGACAGTGAGTTACTCAGTGTATGATTGTAAATCACTATTTCTTATGGCTATGACAATGAGTCATTCAGTGTATGTTTGTAAATTACTATGTCTTATTTCTATGACTGTGAATTACTGCTTATGTTTGAAAATCACGGCCTTATAGCTATGCCAGCGAGTCACTCAGTGTATATTTGTATATAACCATGTCTTATGGCTATTGCAGCGAGTCAGTCAGTTTGTTTGTAAATCACTATGTGTTATGGCTATGACAGCGAGTTATTCAGTGTATGTTTGTAAATCACTATGTCTTATAGCTCTGACAGTGAGTCAACCAGTATATGGTTGTAAATTACTTTATGTTATGGTTAAGACAGTGAGAACTCAGTGTAGGTTTCAAATCACTATGTCTTATGGCTATGACAGCGAATCCTTCAGTGTACGTCTGTAAATCACTATGGTTATGACAACGAGTCACTAACTGTATGTTTGTAAGTTATTTTGTCTTATGACTTTGACAGTGAGTCATTCAATGTATGTTGGTAAATCATTGTCTTTTGGGTATGACAGTGACTTGTTCAGTGTATGTATGTCAATCACAATGTCGTGAGGCTACTATATTGGGTTACTCTGTATGTTTGTAAATCACTATTTCTTATGGCTGCGACAGTGAGTCACTCAGTGTATATTTGTTAATCACCAAGTCTTATGGGTATGAGATTGAATCACTCACTGTATGTTTGTAAATCACTAGGTTTTTAGCTATGACAGTGAGTCGCTCAGTGTATGTTTGTAAATCACTATTTCTTATGGCTATGACAGTGAGTGTCTCAGTGTATATTTGTAATTCAATATTGAATTATATCTATTATATTGAATCACTCAGTGTAAATTTGTAAATCACTATTTCTTATGGCTATGGCAGTAATGTCACTCATTGCATGTTTGTAATTTACTATGTCTTTTGGCTATGACATTGACTTACTCGATAATTGCATATCACTATGTCTTATGGCTATGACAGTGAGTTTCTCAATCCATGTTTGTTAATCACTATGTCTTATAGGTAGGACAGTATGTCACTCAGTGTATGCTTGTAATTCACTGTGTCTTATGGCTATGACAGTGAGTTACTCTGTATATGTTTAGATTACTATGTCTTCTCGGTATGACCGTAAGTCACTTAGTGTGTGTTTGTAAATTTCTATGTCTAATAGCTATGTCACTGAGACACTCAGTGTATGTTTGTAAATCACTATGTCTAATGAATATGACACTGAGTCCCTCTGTTTATGTATGTAATCACTATGTCTTATGGATATTACAGTGAATCAATCAATGTCTGTTTGGAAAACTCTATGTCTTATGGCTATGACAGTGATTCACTCGGTGTATATCTGCAAAACACTATGTCTTATGACTATGACACAGAATCATTCAATGTATGTTTTTAAATCACTATGTCTTATGGCTATGATATTGGGTCACTCAGTGTATGTTTGTCAATCACTGTCTTAAGGCTATGATAATGAGTCACTCAGTTTATGTTTGTAAATCATTATGTCTTATGGCTATGACAGTGAGTCACTCAGTGCATGTTTGTAAATCACTCGGTCTTATGGCTATGACAGTGAGTTACACAGTGTATATTTGTAAATTGCCATGTATTATCGCTATGACAGTGAGTCACTCAGTCATTAATTGTAAATAACTATGTCTTATGGCTATGATAATGAGTCAGTGTATGTTTTAAAATCATTGTGTATGACAGTGAATCACTTAGTGTATGTTTGAAAATTTCTATGACTGAAGGTTGTCACAGTGAGTCACTCAGTGTATGTTTTCAAATCACTATATCTTATGGCTATGACTGTGAGTTACTCTTTATGTTTGTGAATTACTGTCTTATGGCTATGCAAGTGAGTCACACAGTGTATATTTGTAAATCATCATGTCTTAAGGCTATGACAGCGAGTCAATCAGTATATGTTTGTAAATCACTATGTGTTATGGCTCTGACAGTGAATCATTCTGTGTATGTTTTGTAAATCGCTGTGTGTTATGGCTATGACACTGAGTAACTCATTATATGTTTGTAAATCACTATGTCTAAAGGCTTTCGAAGTGAGTCACTTAGTGTATGTTTGAAAAGCACTATGTCTTATGGGTATGACAGTGAGTCACTTAGTGTATGTTTGTAAATCGGTATGTCATACAGCTATGAAAGTGAGTCACTCAAAATATATTTGTAAATCGCTATGTCTTATGACACTGACAGTGAGTCACTCAATGTATGTTTCTAAATCACTATTTCTTATGGCTACGACAACGAATCAATCACTCTGTGTTTGTAGATCACAATGTCTTATAGCTATGACAGTGATTCACTGAGAGTATATTTGTAAATCGCTATGTCCTAAGGCTATGACAGTGAGTCACTTAGTGTATCCGGGTAAATCACTGTCTTATGGCTATGACCGTGAGTCAAGCAGTGTATGCTTGTGAATCAATATGCCTTATGGCTATGATAGTAGGTCACTCAGTGTATGCTTGTAAATCACTGTCTTATGGCTATGACAGTGAGTCAATCAGTATATGCTTGTAAATTTGTATATGTCATAGCTCTGACAGTGAGTCACTCAGTGTAGGTTTCCATTCACTATGTCTTATGGCTTTGACAGTGGATCTCTCAGTGTATGTTTGTAAATCAGTATGTCTTATGACTATGAGAACGAGTCACTAACTGTATGTTTGTAAGTTATTTTGTCTTATAGCTTTGACAGTGAGTCACTCACTGTAAGTTTGTAAATTACTATGTCTTTTGGGTATGAAAGTGACTTACTCAGTATATATTTGTCAATCAATATGTCTTATGGCTACTATATTGACTTACTCTTCATATTTGTAAATCACTGTTTCTTATGGCTGTGACAGTGGGTCATTCAGTGTCAATTTTCAAATCACCAAATCTTATAGGTATGAGAGTGAGTCAATTACTGTATGTTTGTGAATCACTATGTCTTTTGTCTATGACAGTGAGTCATTCAGTGTATGCTAGGAAATTCACTATGTTTTACAGTTCCAGTGAGTGTTTTAGTGTATATTTGTACTTCAATATTGTGTTATGGTTATTACATTGAGTCACTCAGTGTACGTTTGTGAATCACTGTGTGTTATATCTATGATAGTGAGTTACTCAGTGTATGTTTGTAAATCACTATTTCTTATGGCTATGACAGTGAGCCACTCGGTGTATGTTAGTAAATAACTATTTCTTATGGCTATGACAGTGACTCACTCTTTATTTGTATATTGCTATGTCCTATGGCTATGACAGTGAGTGTCTCAGTGCATGTTTGTAAATCACTATGTCTTGTGGATATGACAGTGAGTCATTCAGTGTATGTTTGTAAATCACTCTGTTTTATGGCTATGAGTTAGTTACTCTGCGTGTGTTTAAATTACTATGTCTTCTGACCATGACCGTGAGTCATTCAGTGTACGTTTGTAAATCACTATGACTTATGGCTATGACAATGAGTCACTCAGTGTATGTTTGTAAATCACTATGTCTTATGTCTATGATACTGAGTCACTCTGTTTATGTATGTAAATCACTATGTGTTATGGCGATTACAGTGAGTCACTCAATGTCTGTTTGAAAAACTCTATGTCTTACGGCTATGACAGTGATTCATTCAGTGTATATTTGCAAAACACTATGTCTTACGGCTTTGACACAGTAATTCAGTGTATGTTTTTAAATCACTGTAACTTATGTCTATGATATAGAATCACTCAGTGTATGTTTGTAAATTACTGTCTTAAGGCTATGATAGTCACTCAGTGGATGTTTGTAAATCACTATGACTTATGGATATGACAGTGAGACGCTCAGTGTTTAATAGTAAACTACTCTGTCTTATGGCCATGAGTGTGAGATACTCTTTATGTTTTTGAATCACTGTCTTATGGCTATAAAAGTGAGTTACACGGTGTATATATGTAAATTACCATGTCTTATCGCTATGACAATGAGTCCCTTAGTCTTTGTTTGTAAATCACTATGTCTTATGCCTAAGATAGTTAGTCACTCAGTCTATGTTTGTAAATCATTGTGTTATGCCTATGACACTTAATCACTCAGTGTATGTTTGTAAATTCCTATGACTGAAGGCTGTCACAGTGAGTCACTCAGTATATGTTTTTAAATCACTATGCTTTGTGGCTATATGACTGTGAGTTACTGTTTGTACTCGTAAATTACTGTCTTATGGCTATACCAGTGAGTCGCACAGTGTATATTTGTAAATCACCATCTCTTATGGCTATGACAGCGAGTTAATCAGTATATTGTTGTCAATCACTATGTGTTATGGCTATGACAGGGAATTACTCTGTGTATTTTTGTAAATCGCTGTGTGTGATGGCTATGACTGTGAGTTACTCAAAATATGTTTGTAAATAACTATATCATATGACACTGACAGTGAGTCACTCAGTGTATGATTCTAAATCACTAGTTCTTATGGCTATGGCAGTGAATCTATCACTATATGTTTGTAGATCACTATGTCTTATGGCTATGACAGGGATCCACTAACTGTATGTTTGTAAATCACTATGTCCGAAGGCTATGGCAATGAGTCACTTAGTGTATGCAATAAATCACTATGTCTTTTGGCTATGACAGTGGGGCAAGCAGTTTATGCTTGTAAATCAATATGCCTTATGGCTATGATAGTGAGCCACTCAGTGTATGCTTGTAAATCACTGTCTTATGGCTATGACAGTGAGTAAATCAGTGTATGCTTGTAAATTAGTATATGTTATGGCTCTGACAGTGAGTCAGTCAGTGCAGGTTTCAATTCACTATGTCTTATGGCTATGACAGTGAATCTCTCAGTGTATATTTGTAAATCAACATGTCACTAACTGTATGTCTGTAAGTTACTTTGTCTTATGGCTTTGACAGTGAGTCACTCAGTGTATGTTTGTAAATCACTATGTCTTTTGAGTATTACAGTGACCTACTTAGCGTATGTTTGTCAATCAATAACTTATGGCTATTCTACTGAGTTACCCTGTATGTTCGTAAATCACTATTTCTTATGGAAGTGACCGTGAGTCATTCAGTGTGTATTCGTAAATCACCAAATCTTATGTGTATGAGAGTAAGTCAATCATTGCATGTTTGTAAATCACTATGTCTTTTGTGTATGACAGTGAGTCATTCAGTGTATGCTTGTAAATTCACCGTGTCTTTTGGTTATGTCAGTGAGTGTTTTAGTGTATATTTGGAATTCAATATTGTGTATGGTTGTTTCATTGAGTCACTCAGTGTATGTTTTTAAATCGATGCGTGTTATATCTATGACTGAGTTACTCAGTGTATGTTGGTAAATCACTGTTTCTTATGGCTATGACACTGAGTCACTCAGTGTATGTTTGTAAATAACTCTGTATTTGTAAATCACTATGTCTTATGGCTATGACAGTGAGTGACTCAGTGCATGTTTGTAAATCAATATGTCTTATGGATAGGACAGTGAGTCACTCAGTGTATGTTTGTAAATCACTCTGTCTTATGGCTATGGCAGTGAGTTACTCTGTATGTCTTTGAATTACTATGTCTTTTTGCTACGACCGTGAGTCATTCAGTGTATGTTTGTAAACACTATGTCTTATGGTTATGAGAGTGAGTCTCTCAGAGTATGTTTGTAAATCACTATGTCTTATGGCTATGGCACTGATTCACTCTGTTTATGTATGTAAATCACTATGACATGGCGATTACAGTGAGTCACTCAATGTCTGTTTGAAAAACTCTATGTCTTATGGTTATGACAGTAATTCACTCAGTGTACATTTGTAAAACATTATCTCTTATGGCTATGAGAGAGTCATTCAGTGTATATTTTTAAATCACTATGTCGTATGGCTATGACATAGAGTCACTCAGTGTATGTTTGTGAATCACTGTCTTATGGCTA
>JAUTXX010544816.1:0-10524 GCA_032273605.1 Panulirus laevicauda | reverse complement strand
CAGAATCAAATTCTTCCACTTCCACTCTGGACACCACCCATCACCACAACATTACAAACACCATTTCAACATACCCCAAGACCCTTCATACCAAAGATATAACTACCATAAACATGAAAAGAAAATTTAATACTCAATTGTCCTGCACTCTCTCTGTATATAGATGGACACACATCATAACATTTTATGATCCTTTGTCCCAGCCAGTGGATGCAGCCAGTTCCCCTGAGAGCAGCAGGAGCCTCATAAAGTTAGAAGGGACTCCTGGGGCAGGAATTAATTATATATACATAAATATATGTGTGTGTGGATGGGCCATGGTTCGTCTGTTTCCTGGTGCTACCTCGCTGATGTGGGAAACAGCGATCAGGTATAATAAAAAAAAAATTATAATATACATAAATATATATATCTTTTGTTTTTCATACATATCTGCCATTTCCCGAGTTACCGAGGTAGTGTTAAAGATAGAGGACTGAGCCTAAGTGGAAAAATCCTTACTTGGCCCCCTTCTCTGTTCCTTCTTCTGGAAAAGTAAAAAACTGAAGGGCAGGATTTCCAGCCCCCCGCTCCCTCCCCTTTTAGTCACCTCTTATGATGCAGGGAATATGTGGGAAGTATACATATTTTCTTTAATTTTTTTTATACATATTCGCCATTTCCTGTGTTAGCAAGGTAGTGTTCCAGAACAGATGACCAATACTTAGTGGGGAAAACTCTGTTCCTTCTTTTGGAAAAGCAGAACAGGAGGGGGGATTTTCAGACACTGCTCCCACTCCTTTTAGTTGCCTTCTGTGACACACAGGGAATATATAGGAAGTATTCTTTCTACCCTATCCCCAGGGATATATATATTGTATACCATAATTCATTAATTCAATCAATTATGAAAAGAAAAGAGTGAACACCTCCCCTAAATTACTATATGCGTCTCCACGACTGACTCACACAATTGTGGCTAAAGCAATTTGTTGAATAACTATTACTAAAAACACCAATACATTGTATGCATGCACATACTAATCATGTTTCATTTCTTGGTCTCTAGCTCTTTATATGCCTTGAGCCCATTAAAAACTTTCTCTCATATTCCCATACAATACATGTTAAACTTACTGATTTACCCAAGAACTTATTTGCACAAATATCAGTGTGTGAAAACTCGTTCAAGTGGTATACGTTTTGGTTTCGTTAATCCAAACTATTGTGTTGAAAGGTCAAGATAACTTTACAATGCCAATATATGATTTCTACAGAGGTTATTCTACTTTCGAAATATAAATACTCTATTTACAAAACAGGCAGAAGCTAAACTGGTCCCAGTCACCTACACAAATCGTACAAAGAGGGACGTCCCCTTTCTTCCCAGAATATTTTGGCAACTTGCACAATGCCATCTCCTTGTTTGTATAATACAGTTTCAAGGAAATTTGTCCCCTAAAATTTATAACTTTCAATATCAATCTATTATATACCTTTAAGCTCCATTTCTTCCAACCTTATCCTACACTAATATATATTTCCCCTTCTGTATACCCACAAAGGCATCCCTCCTTCTTTTAACATACAATTACCTTTAGTCCATGCATGTAATTGTGATTACTTACTCAACAGCCAAACTGGCATGCAGAATTCCTCATCACATGGTCTGAGCCTTACTGATTAGTAATGATGTTTATGTGAACATAACTAAGAACAAAAACGTTTATGAATGACTTTGCATGTGTAACTCTGCTTTTAACTAAGAACAAAAACGTTTATGAATGACTTTGCATGTGTAACTCTGCTTTTAGAGTTAAAAAACTCATGTATCAATTTTTTCCTGCATCATGAGAGAAGCAAGTTTGGGTATAGAACATGGCAAGACCTGATGGTCTCATAGGCTGATTATTAATCAAAAGGAAAGTCTAAACTGTGAAACTGTGAAAATCAAACTATCTCTAAATGCTGGGCTGTATAGGGTTAGCTAATCATGGATCATGAAAATAAACCATGCTTCCAAAATCTACCACTAGATGGTGGCACCATTCTCTCAGGCTTGCCAACTATACAAGCCCTAAACAATGATGTACTAAGGTGGAATAAACAAACAGCATAAGTATAATGGGAGCCCATACAGCTACAGCTTGCCCCATGATAAAAAATTGGATGGAATAAACAAATAGCATAAGTATAATGGGAGGTCATACAGCCACAGCTTGCCTCATGATAAAAAATTTTAAAAGAAAAATCTCCATTAAACTAACAAGCTGAGGGTACAACAATTTCTTAACAAGGTGTCCTGGCCATTCTGAAAGTGTGGCACACTATTAGCTCACTCACAGTCAATGTGCAGTATATCTCTACTGGTACAAAAGTACTTTAGTATGCTGTATATCTTCATATGAATATCATTATATTCATCAAAATCAATAAGGTAAATTACCACTCTTGGTGATAAAAAAAAAAGTATGGGTTAGAGAAATGTGATGTAATAATAAAGAGTGTGGTTGAGAGTAAAAGAGGGTCTACTGAAATGGTTTGGGCATGGAAAGAGTGAGGAAACGTTGACAAAGAGGATATATGTGTCAGATGTGGAGGGAACAAGGAGAACGGAGAGACCAAACTGGAGACAGAAGGGTGGAGTAAAAAAGATTTTGAGCGATTAGGGCCTAGACATGCAGAGGGGTGAAATGGGATAGAGTAAAATTGGAACAATGTAGTATACTCGTCATAACCTGGAAAGGTCTGTGGAACCTGGATGTGGATCAGGAAATATGGTTTCGGTGCACTACATGACAGTTAGAGAATGGATACTGTCGTTAGAGAATGGATGTGAGTGGATGTGGCCTTTCTTTGTTCCTGGTGCTACCTTACTAACACAGTAAACGGCAATCAAGTATGAAAAAGAAAATAATAACAATAATACCTTTATTCTATTTTTTTACTTTCCCGGCCCAAAATCCCTTTCTATGTAGCACTCAAAAAGCTGTCCATATGCACATGTCAACAGCTTTGGCACATTGTATATGTATGCCTTTTTGGGGTATGAACAGGATAAGGAGGAGTAGGTGTTCTGGGTCTTCAGTGTGGAAGTTACACCTTCAGGATGAGGGGGTCTTGTGAAATACTGAATATGACAAAGGGTCATTGCACATGACTGCAGAGTATAATTTCATATGGGTGTATGTCTAATGGAGTGGTGTTTAAGACTGGATTGGGAATGCAAATGTTAAGTGCATGTGCGGTAATTTGATGTGTATGTGTTTTATCAATGTTCTACCGGGGAAAAGGGCTCTGTGAAAAGAGGTTGCTGAAGTGTGTGGCAAGGGTAAGCTTTTCATTTTTACTTGGACCATCTATACTCTCTCCCTTCAGCAATTAAAATCAATGGACCCTATAATGGTTCAAGTAAACACAAGGACAGGTCAATGGAGATGTCTTGTAAGGTAGGTATGTATGAAACAATGGTGCAGCTATCCAATGGTAGGACTTGGAATGTTTGTCATGATTAGTTTAAACGGTTCATTGTTACTTCATGAGGTAACAGGTGTTCCAATAGTTATCTAGTAAGCACATTTTGTATAATGAACTTTCTACTTCAAATTTTGATGGGTATTCTTAATATGAAACCAAGAGGTTTTGCCAGGCTAACCATCATCATATGATATCATTTTAATAAACACCAGTAAAATATATAATGTATAAGAAAATAATATTCAACCATCCAATGCTGAGATTTCACACACATCACACTTTATCAATTATACATGATAACAATAATGCAAGGGTGAGGTAGAATTCAATAAAAAACTTTATAAAGTCATTTCTATCATTATCAGTAAAATTAGAGGACTTTCGTCAAACATCTGACTTTCACGTTAATCAAGTACAAATATCCTCGTGCTTGTTTGCACATAGGGTAATGGAGACCCAAGTCTCCATCTTTTTATAATTCAAGAACCAGTACCTGACAGGTATGCTTTCAGTTGTACACACTATACGTAGTACATGAATCTCTGCTAGGATAATGAATCCTAGCACTAGCTCACAAAGTACTGAACTAGCTGATTTTGCTGGGTTTCAAAAACCTTAAAAATACTCAAATGGCACAAGCAAAGTAAAATAGGTATGATACATCAAACTGGAGCCAAAACAAAATTCCTTTTGACACATTCACAAGTACTGATCATAAGGGTTAGAAATATTCCACATCTGTTACAAGACTGAAAACCACACATTTCTCAGAGGCTTCTGGACCAGGTAGAGTTACTATGATTGGGAAATAACTGGGAAAGGGTCACTCATGCCAAGATATGAGTTGTACTTCCCTGAATAATAAACTAGGCGATACATACCGGGATGCTGCAGCAGTTCATCATTGAACAGGAGCTAGAGAAGAAAAGCATATATTCACTTTTACATAAATGACAGAAAATAAGACACTACACTAAAATTTACATTCTCGCACTGATTCTGAAATCTAATTTCATTTCTATTATCTTTGAATGTGTTCCCATACACATATTGAAGATAAAATGCACACAGCCTTCCACCTTACTCAAACACATACAGCAACTATGACCAGTGTTCTAAAGTGATATCAAAAGACATGTCTCCACTCATGAGTCTTAACCATTAAATACTGGCCAATATAATAGATTTTTCACTGTTCCTAATTCTGTCTATATATCTTACTGACTTATCATACTACTAGTAATCTATGATCTCACTATCAGGCAAGCATGGGAAAAAATACACCTCTCCTCAGTACTCCTACAATCAACACTGTGGGTGCATATCTGTCAACCTCTGAGGTCATATGTACAGTGACCCCACAAAAAAATTTGTGGATGCTGGAAGGCCTAAACAAGTATCATCATATAAATCAGCTGGTGAGGAAAAAGAACAACAACAAATGCAAAGTGAGAAATGTGATTCACAGAGTAATTTTAGAAAGAGTTAGAAGCCTGGGCAGCATGGGATCCTACCACCCATATATTCACACCCTCATGCTTGGCCTTTATCAAGTCATGTGGAACAGATCACATAACAACTGCAATTAACTTTCATGGATGTAATCCTGTGGTGATAGTGGACTTTGGTAACATTTATAGAATAGTGCACAATGTGTATCATCATTCGGTAAGTGTAGCATAATATTTCTACATATCTTTATGTTATCCAACACTAACAAAGTGCCTCTGAAAGAAATGAGGAGAATGAGATACAAAGAAACATGAACTATATGGACTTTCCTCTTCTCTCAAGCTCTAGAAGGATTAGGGTTACCACAGACATGCAGGTCATAATCCTTCCTCCCAATCATTTTCAGAGTGCAGAATAGAATATTTCTAAATACATTCACACTGTTCACCACCAGTGATGTGCCTGTATATCAAATAACAGTACAGTGCTATTCCAAGTTCAAGAGAAGAAATAAAATCTCCATGTCCTCCCCTCTTGAGCTGTCAACATGTCAGCTGTTTAGTTAGCACTCCATGAGGCCAAACATAGGTATCTACATTACTTTTGGTGTACTTTCTTTTACTTTTATATGCCAAGATATTGGTTTATACAGGATCACAATTTCTTTTTATATTTTCACAAATGATGATGGAATTTCAAACCAATGCCACCTTCCAAGATTAACAGCAGAAGTATAAACTATATTCATCATACCATCCCTCCATTCAAATCCTTGTTTCTGATGAATGTTCTCCATGTATGAAAGCTTCAACAAGCCCAAGAATATTCATCAAAGATATAAATATACAGGGCTTCACCCAATAGATAGCAAGAGGCCATATGCATAACAGAAAAATCTTTCATGACAGTATTTCCATCTATCTATCAGTATTTCTATCTATCTACAGATCAAGAGTATACACCCATGCTCCTTTTGTGAGAATATATATTGCAAACTAAATTCTATAACCCTAAAGATTCCAGCTGACAAAGGGCAGATTCCATTAGCATGATCTTCACTCTCATTCACATGATGTGGATCTACAGGCTTGTGCCTCTTAAAAATCAATACTGGTGAACTGGGGTTCCATAACCTGTATGCTAGAAAGAGGAAGAGATGCCTAATTCCATGAAGTAGATATTAATGGCAAGAAAAATCCCATGACAACAACAAAACTTTTTTTTTATCATATTCAGTAACTTACCTGGATGGTACGCTGTGTTGTATTCCCAAGAGGAGGCTGGGGTAGGTAAGTGTATGTGATGTATTGATCCATCGATGTGAAGTCCACCTGTGTAAACCATGACTTATTAATCAAGTCATGAACTATTCCTAAAACCTAATAATAAGACAAAATGTGCGATTTGTATAAATACAAAATGAAACTCTAAGACATACTAACCGAGACTTTAGTAATGAAACCTATCTAAATATCTACCTACTTATCTATCACTATTACTCCATTCCCAATTTACAGGCAAAGATCAGATACATACAGCCTCATCAGCATCACTGAGATATCCTCAAGCTATGCCTAATGTGTTAAAAGTGAAACAATGACTTCCACACATATAATTCCAAGAGAATTTGTGGGGGAGACTAATGTGGACTACGTATGTGCCGTGTACCAATATTTATGTATAACATTAGAAATACCTTCTCCATATCTTACATGCTTGCATTCTCTATCATTCACAGTCAAATCAAAGACACTAAATCTCTTACCTGGCTCCCAACATATCTACCTTAATATTACCACACAGAGCAGCCTTCATTCCATATACATCTCCACAATCCCCTCATCTGCAGAGAAGTACTGGACACTTATCAATGATTACACTCAATTCCTAAATCCCCTTTAAGATCTGACTGTTTACCATGGCACTGGCTTCCCTTAACTCTAACAAAAAAACAAGTTTGGTAATGGCACCTTATACAGAGCAACATAATCCCACGGTGAGATGACAACATCAGAATCAAGGGTAAACTTAAATGGACCACCCTCTCCTACTACCCAAGTTCCCAGAGGCTGAAAGTTGACACAGCGCTCTTCATGGTTGGCAAACACCTGCAGGAAGGATCATACAGTTGTATTAATACACAATAACGATAGATTTAGGGATGTAATGAATAAATCATGAAAAATCATACAAAAATTGAACAGTAATAAGAAAATAAACAGAGATACAATCAAGAATATGCAATCAGCCACTCAACCCCAATCCTATTAAACCGATGAAAGTAGAGAAAATCTAAAAATGCAATTTGCTGAATAAGTTTGTGGTGAACTCTAGACGAAATAAGTACTTCTTAATACACTTCAATCAGTGCACAGGTCTACCAATATAGGTAGGTAATGGAAATTATTTGTCCATCTACAGCTCTTGTAAAATATATAGTGAATTTCATCCCTCTCCAATCATATATTCAAATTATTTCAAGGGTTGAGCATCTGCCTTTATCATTTTTGCACAATTAAGCTCTTCATTTAAATTTTCTTGAACACATTCTCATCTCTAGTTAAAACTTGTCAATTTCAGTTTTGTAACTTATGGATTTGATCATTCAACACTACATTATTTCATTTCCTTATTTCTTCACCTTTTCATTGTCAATTTCAGTTTTGTAACTTATGGAGTTGATCATTCAACACTACATTATTTCATTTCCTTATTTCTTCACCTTCTCATTCCACTAGACTTCTCTACTCTACTAATGACTTCTGTCCATAAAAACTAGTTACCAAACTTTTCTTTCACTTATTTCGTTAAAAAATGAGGCTTCATGTTTAGACACGACCATGCACAAAACCAAAAAAAATTCCCATAAACCTTTCACTGCTGGATATAATGGTCATCTTTCAAAACAAAGGTTCCCAGAAAACTTCATTGAGCTTTATTTACAAATCCAAAAAATTTAAAAAAGATTTAATTGTTTGCAGATCACATACGTAGTAGCTTTCCATCCACTGACCTCAATGCAGCATTAAACAGACAACTCGAAGGCCAAAGATGTTTCTGTTGCCCTGTATTTAAATTGTTTCAAAATGAAATACATAATACTGTATTATGAAAGTATTTGAATGTTCAAAAAATACTGAAATTCTACAGTTTGCTTATGACAAGAGCACATCAATTAAAAGATCATAAGGAGATTGCTGCCTTGGGGAAGACACAAAATTTCAGAGTTGACAATTTTTATTATGCCAAATTCAGCCATTAACAGCATGGGCTGTCAGTCAATATTTCTACTTCAAATCATCAAGGGAGACCCTGTTTCCATCTTTTTGAAATACAAAAAGATACAGTAGCAAGTGTTGTGAAACATTGTAGACTATAAAATTATCCATAATACTGATGCACAATCTGTTTTAAGTAAAATAATGATCTAATTTTCACTTATTCTTTTGGAGTAGTGGTACAAATAATTCCGGAAGGGGTGGTTAAAATGTTGATCCCTCTCACAAGGCATTCTTGTCGTAAATCATTTGAATTTCTATCGAGTCCTTCATTTCATTGCTAGTGCATGGAGTGCAGCTATGAAACTGCAGAAAATCCTTCACGTCTTATACAAGATACTAATATTACATGATGCACATTTACAACAAATACATTTCATGTATGACGATTTTAGTTATATATTGCCTTAGATGAGTAAATTTCTGTATCAAATATGGGAGAAAAAATTTTCAAATATTTTCTGATTTTTTTGTGCATGAATTGTCATTTTTCTCAATCCAATATGAATATCAATATATTCTACTGACAATTCTCATAAACACTTATCTTTCAATATTGAAAATTAAACTTATGGATACCTGACACTTTTCAGGGCATCACCTGTAAATCAACTACACAGTACAAGGGTTAAATATATGATGTTAATCTTTGAAAAAAAATATTGGTGGCCAAACTTGTCAGAAAAAATGCCTAAATTTTGATGTCATACTTAAATGTCAAAACTGAAGTATAAAATGCTGTAATAAGAGACATATTCTAAATAGAATATGCAAATACAGCAATTGAAAAAAAACCCTACTTTATGCATTCAATAAAAAAAGTAACTATATACAAACCTTTATCTTATAAGAAGACATAATGGGCTTATGGTCAGACTGTGTGTATACTTCAATTGGAGCATATGATGTCTGCTCTACCCCAAGCTTGACATTCTCGTAAGCATCTACATGAACCTGGTGCAGGATTCGGTCAGTCCAAGCTGGTCTCCGTCTTGAAGAAATATTTCTTAGTATTTAAAAGATCCAACATTTATAGATGCTTTCACAACACAACATCAAGAAAATCAATGACTTTTTAGCCTGCTTCCTGCTGAAATCTATTTCCATTCTGATCAATGACATGCAAAAATTACAAGTTCAGAGACTTGTCACTTAAAGCAATCAATTCAGCCCCTTTATTTCAGTGAGACCATGCAGCATATATTTCATTAAACAGTGAAACTGCACTCAAGTCGAAATTAAGTAATTACATTCAATGAGCAATTTCAAACTCCACATTTTACATATTCTTCAAGGGTGGTTAACAAAATATTACCCACAGCTAAGTGTGGGTCGTCTTGCTCAGGGCTGGAAATATGTCAAGCACAACCACCCAGATACATTAAGGTAACATAACAAATGAAAACTTCAATTAAGTCCTGATATGTTATGTGTTATAACAGCAACGGCTAAAGTGAAATTGATTCAGAAGACTTTAACCTCAGGAATTAGAAATCCCTCAATATCTTAGAATTATAATGTAAGTGTCCCAGTTCAATGTTCAATATAGCAAACATATTCTCAGGCTATCATAAGCTCCATTTCCAATTTCATGGGTTGGGTCACTACACTTATAAAATTAATCTATTTTTTTCATTTTTCACACTTAGTTGATCTGTCATGTCAGATTAAAGTCTGCAGACACACCAGCTCCCTACACAAAATAATTCCCATGCTTCGAGTCACCAATCATTCCCCAATCTCTAATTACATCTAATCATCTCTTTTGCAATCTAACTCTCCCATTAGTTCTTTAATCTTCACTACTATAAATTGGACCCATGATACACAATAATGCCATCTGCAGTTTACCAACAGTGACACCAAGTTCTGGGTATCTGCAGCATTTTTTAATGTTTTGGATGGGTGTTGCATAGCTGCTTCTAGCCTACTTCAGCAAATTCCAGCATGGTAGTAATGAGAAAATGTGTACAACAATAAGAAAGTGAGGTCACCAAGTCACCCTGACCTTGTTACTCGCACTCTGCATGCATTGTTCTTTCCCACTAAGTTTCTCGCCATTTGAGGAACTCCATAAGTGACCTCGATACAAGCTTTTAATACCAACTTGAACTTCTTTCCTGATTTTGGCCCTTAAATCTAATACAGTATGGCCTCTAAGCATGAAGCTAGAGATGTTTGTGGTGCTACCCCATAAGAAGACAAGGAAAATTATTTGCTTAGAGCAAAATGTGGACTTACTGATCATCTTGCCAATGGTGAAAGTTTAGCATTAACAGTGTGAACAATATAAATAGGAAAGAGACTGCAATATGCCTAGTGTTAGTACGCTTCATAT